>QEPC01000632.1:826006-843967 GCA_003113815.1 Sphenodon punctatus
TTGTGAAGATTGCATTCATTCATTGCTCGTGAGGTTCTCAGATGCTATGGTGGCAAGAGCAATATTCATTTTGAGACAGAGTTCCCCTTCCCATCTTGGTGGATACACTAAGGAGAGGGGGGGAGGGGAGGAACGTTTCTCTCATGATCTGGAGGCTCCTTGCCAAATGAAACTGGGAAACAGGCGCTTCGGGTTCTTTATCACTTGTTGGGTTTTTTGTCCCCCCCCCCTTTATAGATGTGGAGTCTGCTATCCCTTTGTGGCTACAGGGCAGGACTCCACCTCCTCCCTTGCACCAGTGTACGGGCTCAGATACTGTGGCGACGTTTCATCACCATGAAATTGCAATCCCCGGAGTTCCAGTCTCTCTTCACACCAGGACTGAAGAATGTAGCAGGTGAAAGATTACACGATGGTTTGTGGCTCAGTTGACCCCCCCCCCCCAGGTCGCGGAGTGCAGGAAAGTGATCACGTGGGTCGTTTGTGGGATGACGCATACTGTAGAACAGCTTTGGGCGGGTTAGTAACATCACTACACAAGTAGGATGCATCGTTGCTGCCATTCAGATCTCTGGAGATGATGCAGATGGGAAGTCCGGGCTAGAGCCCTTGCCTCCTGGTCTGAGACTGCTGGGACCTCAGGGCTCCCAAGCCCCTTGGATTTAGGCCAAGTTGGGTCCTTATGGACAAGAGGTAGGGTTGCCACTTCTCATGGTTTGACCCTCCGAGTCCCATTTTGGTTCCATGACGTTATGGTGCCCGCAGTGGGCAGGGAGGTGTGTCAGGGAAAGCACAGGGGAACACTAACCCCGCCCTTCTCCTGGCTGTCCGTCCACCCCCATGGAGCACTGGGATGTCCTAGTATTCCATATGGTTGGGATATGGGTCAGAAAACAGGCAGGGTTAAAGCATTCCTCTGCCCCATTCCTGACAGACTGCAGTGACATCATGACACTGTGGAGGCAGGGCCATCTCATTACATCAGGTACAGAAATGTGTTGGACTCCGGCTGAGGCAGTTCTCACAAAAGGTGTTAATATACAAAATGCTAGCCTGCTGCAGTCTGGATTTGGTCCATGCAGCCCCCACCACCTCACATCTTTAATGTGTAAAGCGTTCTGTCCCATTCCCAACATACCACAGTGACATCATGCCCCCTGTGTGTATTTCATGTGCATGCAAGCAGCCTCCACGCACAGGTTTAGCATGACAAACCTAATACACGGCCAGGTGTTCTTCCTCACTGCACTCCTCCCTCCCCCCCCACCCCTTGGTATCCTGCCCACTGTCATGATTCTCAGCCATGACAAACCATGGGAAGAAGCCACAACAGCTGTTTCTTTTATTTGGGCTATTATGACTTGGGAGGCCGTCCAGCACCTGCTGCCCCCGCCCACCCACAGAGGTTCATTTCTGTGTTTATACCTGCCAGCGCTTGGCAGCTGGGAATACCCTTTTGCTATGCACCAAATGCTTAGTTTAATGAGCAAATTGCATTCTTTAGTGAGCACCTATACTGAAAGTGAATGTAAAAATGGAAATCAAAAGCATTCAGTCTTTGCAGATTCTCTCCTCCCTGTTTCTCACATCCACCGTTCACAGGTCTCACACGCTGTGATGTTGGAAATCCCCCAGTCCATATAAAATCCCTAGTCAAACCTGTGCTTGTACCCCCTTCTCCATCAACTTCTTCCTTACCTTACTGTTAGGGCAGAAAACATCTCCGCTTGCTGGGGCTCCCTACACTTCTGGGAGTGTCCAAACCTTCTATGGAAGAAGCTCTTCATCAGTGGGTTCACATTCCCTGTAACCTGAGCCACTTGTTTTCCCCAAAGAGATTCAGTTCCATCATTCAATTGAGGGATTTCCAGTGGCCCCTCCCTGGGGCCGATCGCATGCCCTGCGGAGTGCCACGCAGCAAGCACAAATGTGCGTGCAAACTGCATGCACCCCTGGCACGGGGCCTATGGCACCTGGGCAAATTGTGTGGCTGCACATGCGTGCACACGCAGGGCATGGGATTGGCCCCACTGTCATCAGGGCAGTGATGAGGAAAAATGGCAGGGAAGGTCTAGCCTCCATGACTTCTCTTCTGGCTGTGCACAAACGTCTGGAAGAGCCGCAGTCTTGACCTCCAACCAAGTGTTGGAATGTATCCATGGAATATATGCTCGCTTAGGCTAATGTTTGACTTTAAAATACTGTTCTCAGAATGACTGTGAAGATGTCATTACAAAACTTAGTATTTATCAAGTCTTGCTGATTTGCTTTTCAGATATGCTCAGTTTGCACCCTAGCTCAATTCTTCTAACTGCCATCCACACAAGCTCAATCTGGGCTGTGACCAAGTCAAATCTGGTTCTTTTCATCACATATATTCTTCCTGTAAGGGGCTCTGCATGTCTGATTAGGCCATGTCCGACTGTACTGGACTACACTGCGCTGTTGCTATAGTTGTAATATTGTTATATCATTAGTAGCACCTGTATGAACTCACTAAAGGCTAATGGTGTCATTGAAGACAATGGGGTTGTCGTTTTTCCTGTAGAAAATCTTACTGGAAATGGTACATAAAATGGAGAGAAGTACAAGTTCAGATCAAGATGGTGGGGAAGTAAACATTCACTTTCAAACTGACAAAAATGATTGCCAGTGGATTCTGTTCATTTTGTCTCATCACCTGCTGAGAGACACTTTATAGGGAACAAATCTACAGTTCCCTAAATCCCTACATCTAAAGGTAGAGTTCCCGTCAGGAGATAACTCTGTAAGTACGTCAGGAGATATAAATGAATAGCACATGAAAGTGTATCTGAGTTTCATCTAGGTATTCTGAAACATAGCAGTGTCTTGTTTGACTTGTGTTAAATAGTTTGTGCATCCTTTGGACTCTTTTTTTAAAAACATCCTGGAGTAGTCTCTGCTGATTTGACATCATTGAATATATTACTGTTGCTTCTGTGGTGATACATTTATAATGTAGCAAGCACTGGGTTGTGGTACCAGGTTAAAAAAAAAAAGGTCACTTGCTAGAATATTGTAGTATTTGGAAGAAGTATATATCATAAATTTCAGAATTTTAGCTTTTGAGAACACCCCCCCCCCCCATAAACTACATTAATAGTAGGAACTAACTTATTTGCTGAAAGACAATAAATATTGGCCTCCTAAACTGATGACGAAATAAGAGGCTTACTGTAACGGTTATAATGAGCCATTTTCCCAGATGGATCCAGGAAGTTGTTTCTTACTCTAGGAATTCAGAAGGAAATTTGGCATAGATGCTTTTGTTTTGTGGGTGGCAGTTGCAGAAACAACTCGTTTAAAACCTTTTTCCTTGGGTTCTATTTTCCTGCTGTGGGATGCTTTGGGTGATGAGACGTGGCATCAGTAAAGTACCTCCTCAGGCCACCCAAGGGCCGGCCACTGCAGCCGCCACTACTCAGTTTGGCAGGGAGGGCTGGTCACACGAGCAGCCTTCCCTCCGTAACCCGGGCGTGGGCTGCCGTCACAGGTCCCTCTGTGCCGTGGATCATCCCGGGGAGCTGTTCACATGGGACAGGACTCCCGGGTCCCTGCTGCTCAGGAGGCTTGGGCTCCCAGCAAGAGCTGCTGCTGAGCAGCTGATGGGGGGAGGGGGACCCAGAGGCGCACCCTCACCCGGCTGGAGGGTGCATGCCAAATGGATGATGGGACGTGCTCTTCCAGGGCCCCACCCCAACCTCTTCAGTTGGGCCAGGTGCATGCACTCCTCCAGGCCCGATCCTCCGACCTTGCCTCACAGACAGGCAAGGTCGGAGGATTGGGCTAACCGTCTCCCTCCCATAACAGACGGGAGGGAGACGGTTAGCCTGGTTTAGCCCAGGAGGCTGGGTCTTTGCCTGGGCTGCATCACTGACTGCCGTCGCCCCAGGCAACCTGTAGCAGCTGGCAGCCCGCCCTGGGGCACTGGGGGCGAACATCTGGTGGCAACAGACGAGATGTGCAGGTGAGTCCTGGGCTAATGCGTGCTATGGGCTACTTGTGGGCTACTGTCACTGTTTTCAACCTTTGTCCCATCCTGTGTGCATAGTAGCCACAGAAGCCAGTTAGCTACTAGCTGTAGTTTTAAAAATTCATTGTTTGCCTCTTAAATTCATACAATCCTGATTTGTTAGGGCAGACAGTGGGTATTTGTTGGGGTGCTTTCTCAGTTATTCTATGACATTACTGTTCAAACCATTTTACACTTCTTGGACTGTGCTATTATGCTTATTACACTACAATGTATCTTTGGAAAATACAGTATTAGCTTAAATAGTTACATTTCTATTGAAGTGGTTCACCCAGCCAAGCTTTCAAAGAAACGTGCAAGCATTTGCACATGAACACAATTATGTGAAATACTTTAATTTACAAAACTGCATTGGGCACTGGCCAGCTACTTTTCCAGTAGTCCCACATCTGCATAGACAAGCCTGAACTTCAGGTACAGTTGTGGAATATGCACGCACGGTCATACATCATCCAAGCAGGGAAAGCCAACACGGAGAGGAATCCCTGCTGGCTTCCCCTGCTCTTGGAAATGATGTGTGAATATGCCCAACCATTTGTTTTATCTATGAAATATCTAGCTCACAATGGTGTGCCTCAAATCGACAGCAAGCAGTGTTAGCATCAGTGTTTTACTACTACGTTTTTTCTCTTGTTATAATTTTTTTCAAACTTCCATAATCCTTATCGAAATCTGTTTCTTCTAAGAAAGTTAAAGCCTCACCCACATACATCTAATCCCTTGTCTAGATTTATTCCTCTAACCTTACTTTGTTGGAAATTTGTCAAAATCAATAATAAATATGTCAGGCTGGTGGGTTTTATTAGACTTTTTTCTTATTTAATAAACTCAAGATGTACACTCTACTTTTAATTAAGAGTTTGGTATTACTAGTCATTTTTGAGGTCACCTAAAAGTAAATTCAAGAAACCTGAAGTGGAAACATTAGCAGGGTGCAAAATTTGCAGGTGGTTGGGAGCCATTGGCACCCAGAAAACTGAGGCTCGTGACTGGTTCGGGGTGTAGTGAGGCAAGAATAGTTTAATATCAGGATAAAGTCTGGCGACTGAATTTATTTATTTATTTCGGTGTTGGATCTGAAATTTCATCCCCTGACATTAGTTAGGATGGAAATTGACTGACCCTGCTTGTTTTTGGGATGGTTTGTGTGGGAGTTATGGTAAGGTGGAGTTTATTATGTATAGTTGTCTTGGTTGTATTTTGTTTTTGTTGGTATGGCTGGGTCCCCTGCGTGGGAAAGGATCCCCAGTATATGTAATTTGAATTGTTGTCAGCCACCTCGAGTCGTTTGAGAGAGGCTGGGTATAAATAAATTGTGATTGATTGATTGATTGATTGACATTGTTGAAAGTACCTAGTTATTTTTTCCACTGGAACCTGAGCTCTTAAGTCACTGAGGACTTTTCAGAATTCACCCCATGTAAAACTAGGAGCGAAATAAAGCAGGAGGGAAAATAAATTAATACTGTATTCTTTTGCACACTAGAATTATTTGAAAAGGAGAAGTATGAACTAAGGATAGCAGGAGGTGCTGTAAGGGACTTATTAAACGGAATGAAACCACAAGATGTTGACTTTGCCACCACTGCTACCCCTACTGAAATGAAAGCAATGTTCCAGTCTGCTGGTGTTCGTATGATCAATAACAAAGGAGAACAACATGGAACCATTACTGCCAGGGTAATAGAAAACCTGATTTATGACTCCTTTAGATTCTGAGAAGCTGGAAAAAATATATATTTTTATTTGGGGACGTATTCTAAAGCAGTGGTTCCCAAATTGGGTGGTGACATGCCGCACTGGGGCAGGACTGATTACTTTTAGGGGTGCCGCAAGGCTGGGTAAAAGTTAGGACCAAGAGAGATCAAGCAACAATGTGCATATACTGCTGCCTTGCTATCAGTGCCCAGAGGGCTTCACACATGTACATCTCCCATCTCTAGTCTCCATTTTTCTCCTTCCCTCTCCCCCAGGAGAGCTCCCATGACATGCTGCACTAGTAGCTGCTGCTAGAAGAAGCAAAGGAACTAAGTTACACTGCTGCCATGTCTGTGCTGGGGCTATCCAGTGCACAGCAGAGTGTGGAGGCGGTGCAGTGGCATGGTATAGGCTGAAGGGGCAGTGGGGACAACTTCAGTTTTGTGGCACCGGAGGATAAAGATTGAGAACCGCTGAAATGAAGGCAGGACATATTATTCCAGTACAGGGCATATACTAGTATTGCCCTCTGATTTATGCTTTTATTCAAAAATACTATGGGGCAAAATAGTTCAGATGGTATCTTTTATTGGGCCATACTGTTGGTTTAGAGTATGCAAGCTTTCGGGCCAGAGGGGGCCCTTCCTCAGGCATTTAACAAGTGGAACTCAGTCTATCACAGCAATAAAAGGTATCATTTCAACTGCTTTGTCTCCATTACTTACATTTGAGATCAACACAGTAACCACCCAGTCTCTCAACAATTCTATTGTATTTATTTTATTTGTATAATTTGCCTTTTGTTCACTGAATGAATGCTTGACATCTCAAAGCACCCCCCACCCCCTGTTCCATTTTGTTTTGGGGAAGGACAGAAAATGCTGTCTTTGACATTTATTAAATTCAGTAGGGTCCTTTTTATGTTTGCCTGGATACCTTCTAAATAGGGTGGTGCACAAACCCATCTTCACTGTCAAAGAATGGGAATGTGTGTTTTTTGTTTGGTTGGTTTTTTTGCCTTACTTTGACAATAATGTTTTGTTAAATTCAGCTCCATGAAGAGAACTTCGAAATTACTACGCTTAGAATTGACGTAGTCACTGATGGACGGCATGCAGAGGTGGAATTTACAACTGACTGGGAAAAAGATGCTGAAAGGAGAGATCTCACTGTCAATTCTATGTTCTTAGGTAAATTCTTCTAAAAGTAAATTCTGAATTAAGTTCTGGTTGCCAAAATACATTGTTTAATTGCCCTTTTACTCAAGATTGCAGACAATTGCTACTTACTTCCAGTCAGTACCACTAGTTTAAATGACGTGGCCCATATGTAAGTAAGAGGGGCAGGGATCTGACAGATCAAAACTCAATTTGTCCTTTTTATCTTGGTTATCCTAATTGGTATTAATATATTTTATTAAACCAAAAATAGATTGTCCAATTTTTTAAAATCTGCTTTTCTGTATTAGGCTTGGATGGTACACTTTATGATTACTTCAGTGGTTATGAAGACTTGCAGAACAAGAAAGTCCGGTTTGTAGGACAAGCGAGCCAGAGAATACAAGAGGATTATTTAAGAATCCTGAGATATTTAAGGTAAACTTGCTGAACAATGAAGTTCTAATTAAATAATATCTCCACATCAGAATCCTCTAGGAGGCAGAATATGTCCCACAAACATGTGACTAGACAAACTTAATGGTGTTTTCAGACAGACAGCAGCCCCGCCTCTGCACTGC
This sequence comes from Sphenodon punctatus, assembly GCA_003113815.1. Lineage (NCBI taxonomy): Eukaryota > Metazoa > Chordata > Lepidosauria > Sphenodontia > Sphenodontidae > Sphenodon > Sphenodon punctatus. The sequence goes on from QEPC01000632.1 coordinate 833,497, forward strand.
CTCACCCATCTAAAAGCAGGCTGTCAGACGCGCAGGTGGAGCTGACTGTGTCTGCTCTGCTCCAGTCCTGCTTGCGGTGCTCTTGAACATCCAGGAGCACCGCCAGCAGAGCGGGCCACCCAAACTCAGAGCACCGGCCTGAGGTGGAGCTGCTGTCCGTCTGCTTGGCAGATGGATACTGCGGTTCCACTTGGCCGGCGGTTGGCCCAGGCAACATCATAGAGTTTATGTTAGGGTTGGGAGTTGTGATTGGGAATTGCTATAGTTGAATTGTATTTATGATGATGTATTATGTATTATAGTATTATTTTGCTTCTTGTAAGCCGCCTCGAGTTATCTGTTGATAAGAGAGTGCGGGATATAAATTAAAATTGGATTGGATTGGAGAGTTGCGAGCAGCAGCCTAGAGCATCAGGCAATCCACCCACAACTCTATGATGTGGTGGAGGGGGACGCTGCACAGGTGGATTGTGGGCTGCGGCAGCTGCCCGGTCTATTTAAACCCAACCGAGGTGGGGCTATGAGCTAGCAGATGTGGGGTTTACCCCTTGAGGAGGTCTGGGGGTGGCCAGCCCTGGATCCATCTAAAAACATCCAATGTGACTTCTGAGGAACTCATTTGTAGTCTTAAGTTGGTGTCATGTTTTCTCATTAAGTTGCTGAAAGAATCACATGTGAGCATTGTATCCGTTTTCTCTCTGGTGTAAAAACATGGGCTTTGAGAGTTCTTATCAACTGTGTTGTCAAACTCAGGGGTTGTTTTTGCAGTTACACATCCCATAGACTAGTCAGTCATGTTAATGTTAAAACAAGACTGGATTGTCTTTAAAGTGGAGCATGAAGATCAGCTTACTGTTTTATTCTGTGCTCCATCCACCGATGTAATATTATTGTGTCTGGAAAGTGTCATTGACCAGATTTTTCCTTTGTGATCATTATTGATTCATATTGGCTTGAAAGATTAATTAGGATGTGAATTTGATCCTTCTCCCATTGTAGTCAATGCAGAATTTTGCCTTTCACACCAGTGGAGGAAGACTAGACCACATATAGCATTACCCTCTCAATAAAGGCTTCTGGATACAAGTGGACATGCAGAGACAAAGGGAAAGAGGCATTCTTGAAGATGAAAAGGAAATTAAAAAGAGGACATAATGGTTCTGTAGGACTAAGTCATAAGAGAAACTTGGGTTCTTTTTAAAGCTTGTATATTGACTTCCTTGTGAGGCTTTTTATAAGTTTCTGCACCTCAGTTTTTCTATTTGTAAAACACAATGACCACGATGCCTTTGACAATGGGCTAAAGGCCCTGTAAAAGTTCTAAATCCAAACCCTATTAAAATTCTTTTATATTTTAGATTTCCATGGCTACTTTCAAAGATGAGTATACTCCATACTCTGAGGCATATTCTCAAAATGATAGTAATAATCAGGGAATTATTAGAAGTGATAATACATAGAATTCTTGCTTTGTAGGTTTTATGGAAGGATAGCAGAAAAGCCTGGTGACCACGAACCCGGTACATTGGAAGCAATTAAGGAAAATGCCAAAGGTTTGGCTAGAATATCAGGAGAGAGGATTTGGGTGGAGCTAAAAAAAATTCTTACTGGAAACCATGTCCATCACTTGGTTCGACTAATGTATGAGCTTCATGTTGCCCGTTATATAGGTAAGCTACAGTGAAGGTTGTATAGCGCACAAGGTGTGTAGTAAATTTGTCAACCAATAGTCAGTATCCTAACGGTTGCTTGCACATTTATTTTTATACAGCACTACTGTTCATTTTCTGGTGTCTCTGTAATACTATTCCATGTTCCTTTTTGTGTGTGTTCCTTTAGGATTACCTGTTAATGGGAGCTTAGAGGAATTTGACAAAGTCAGTAAAAATGTTCAGAATCTGTTTCCAAAACCAATGACCGTTCTAACATCACTGTTCAAGGTGCAGGATGATGTCATGAAACTCGATTTGAGGCTGAAAATCTCAAAAGAAGAGAAAAACCTGGGACTGTTTCTAGTGAAGTACAGGAGAGACTTGGTCAGAGCTGCTGATAGCACAGAACCACTTAAACCGTATCAAGACTTTATTATAGATGTAAGTGCATTTTGCATCACCTTAATATTAACTATAAAGCTGCCATGTTGTGTTAATGCATAGCAGAAAAGGCAATATGATGAGGCACAGTGTTTGAGTGGTTAAGGACTTGACTTCATCCCTGAAGGCTGTGGACTCAAATCCTGCTTGGTTTCCCACTGGGTGGCTGCTCGTAGTCTGCCCAGTTGTGAATGGCTACCTGATACTTTGTGCTGGGGAACTCAAAGGCAGGCAGATGTTGTGTTGCCCAGTCACTCCTTTGTGTGCCAGAGGCTGTAGAAACTCTGCTAGCTCGATGAGCCACATGGCTTGAGAGAGACGTTGACTTTCAATATAAGGAAGTGGGTACGCTGCTGACCAGTCTGGGGACCTGGTTTCTGTATTGGATCCTTCAGTGATTTACCTTGTTATTTTGCCTTTCTGTACCTCCATTTCCAAACCTGTACAGTACAGGATTTTGAAATCAGTGGAAAGAAATGTTATATAGTTGTGGTGTTTTTTTATTGCTGCTCCTGGGATCAAGATTTTCTACAGTTACAAAATGAACATCATTCTATTCTCAGCAAATACAAATATCATTTTAAAGCTTGCTTATAAATAATTCTATCTAATTATTAATTGGAACAAACTTTAAGAATGAATAGTGTTTCCCTTTGTTAAAATCTTAAGAACTGGTTTAAGTAATACTACATAAGTACAAGTATGGTTCTCACATGGCCATGTTAGGAATTTTCAAAGCTAGGCTGCTCCATTGATGTGTAGAGAAAGTAAGGTTGCCATGTTTGTCCCATATATAGGCAACAGAGACAAAGTAGCAGAGTGATGTCTTTCATTGCCCCAACTCCAGTTGGTGGAGGTGTGCAAACTTTCGGACCTCGCAGGGTCCTTCATCACACAAATCCTGTAGACTAATGATACGTAGACTCATGATATGTAGACACTTCTAGAGAAATAGCTTAATTTTCAGAAGTGCAGAGCTGCGCCTGCTCCATAGGATAGAAACCTCTATATTTCTAAGGGCCTAACTTTAGCTTTTGGGTTTGAAAATGCTAGTGCTAAATATCTGAATTATAAGTTCAAGTCAAGCTTCCAGACACATGCCCTGTAAAATATGCCCAGGGACTTGACTTCCCTCTTCATCTCCAACCTCTCCTGCTAAATTAAAGAGAAAAGAGACTCAAATCATAGAGTTCCTTATAGGCAATCTGTGATTCCCTCCGATTGCATGCCCATAATAAGTTGGAAGCTAGGACAGTCACTGAGCACAGGCAACTTATGTTTTTGGTGAGAAGTATCCTAAGCAGCCAGATGCTCAGGGTGCTTTCCCACGATACGTCCTGTGCATGCTTTGCCTCCAGGAAACAATCCGGAAGGCAAAGTATGTGTATGTGCAGGGTTTGTAACGTGGGATTTTTGCCAGTGAGCCTGAGGAGAATTGTAGAGTAGTGAACCCCAGCTTTGCAATCCCACACAGGATTGCTGGCAAAAATGCATGGAAGGTGGGAGTGGGGCGGTCCCACATTACAAACGCTGCACATGCTTTGCCTTCCGGATTCTTCGCAAGAAGTATCGTGGGACGGTCTCAGCAATGCTGAAGTTTGTTGTTGTCAGGTGTCTTTCAAACCATGTTGCATCAGAGTTGTGACGTCCAATTTCAGGTTGGAAATAATGGCAGCTGCTGCTACTTGGCCTTCCTGAAACCCCCAAAGAGCTGCTAAGCTGCAAGCCTGACTAATAGACAGGCTAACCTCTTTGAGAGGGCAAATATCACTTCTGTCACTTCTAAAAATATATTCTCCCTCATTTTATAAGCTGCCTCTCATTTGGCCTCAGACTCTGTCAACCTGAAGGTGCTCCCATCCAAGCCCTTTGCTTAAAATTGGGGGAAAGCTAATTTCCCATTATCCATACACTGATTTTTCAGTCTTTGAAGAAAGCTTCTAATTTGCGTCGGTTGTGATGCGTGGCCAGTTGTTCAGTAGGAACTTGTCTGGAGTTAAGCTGTACCCTGACATTTCATGGTGCATCTTTTCTTTGTAAAGTCTAGAGAATCTGATGCAAACTCCAGAATCTGTGAGCTTCTGAAGTACCAAGGAGAGGAGCATCTTCTAAAAGAAATGCATCAATGGTCTATCCCCCTGTTTCCTGTGAGCGGTCATGATATAAGAAAAATTGGAATTTCGTCTGGCAAAGAAATTAGGACAATGTTGCAGCAGTTAAGGGATCGGTGGAAGAAGAGTGGATACCAAATGGATAAAGAAGAACTCTTAAGTTATGTTAAAAAGGTGTAAAATCGAGGAACAGACTCACTGTAGTAATGTGATATTAGCCAATATTATATTTTCCTGCCTATGTTTTTCAGAAGCAGTATTTTTTCCTTTGGAAATCATAAAAGCTCTACAGACAAGGTTTTCTTCACACAGATAGAAAAAGCAGACCTCTTTTTGTGTGTTAATAGCAAATGTTGACTGTTTTAAAAAATTCCCTACATTCTTAAGTGCAAGCATGTGTTGACAAAAGGATTTCTTCCATGATCCAGATAAAATCCTCTTTTTAAAATTTTTTGTTGTTGTTGCTGCTGCCGCCTTGTCTTTTGGTGTCTGTGGAAGTAACCAGCATGCTTCCACGCAGTCAGATCTAAATGCTTTTGCAGGCCAAGCTTCGGTATTGAATTAAAATCTTCACTTCCCCAGTTTGAAAACAGGCTGTTTTTATCACATGAAACCACTTTGTTTTCCTAAAGGTTTTAGTTTCTATCTTAATTTCAAAATCAGCTGTTTGTAAAAGGGATGGCTCAGTAAAGTCAATATTCTTCTTCCTGTATGTCTGCTTGCTGATGATTTTTGGTCATTTGTTTTTCATGTTTTAGAACTAAGCTAAACAGAACCTGAACGGTATTTCAGCTTTGGACCTGAATGGAAAATATTGCTGCATAACATGGAGACTCACTCTGCAAGCCAAAGCTCTGATCCTTGAAGCATTCCACCAGCAATAAGCCCTCTTTACGAGAATGATTTTTGTTCCAGTGAAGTGCTGGGTGGATCTGGCTGTAAGGAAGATCCACTGCCAGTTAACCAGTTTCTTTATTGTGAAGCAGGTTACACCTGTTATATTTTGCCCCATTTATGGCGATGTTACTGCAGGGGAGGGACAGTAAAGTGGCAAAGGAGGAGACGGAGACCAGGGCAATTCCAGGCGTGCTTGAGTTTTACTTTGTGAGTAGCATTGCAATCAGCGGTCCTATTCTGCGTCTATATTTGTGTCTGTTTTGGAGTTCAGCTTGACAGCTTCCCTGCTGCCTTCAAGGTTATGTTCAGCTTTTCACTAACCAAGCACAAATTAAAAGGTGGGCTTGCAGTTTACTTTGATAGAATTTGCAGCTCTTACTTTCACTTGTCTGCAGTATGCTAATAGAAGTATAGAAACAACTCGGGAACCAACATATTGCTCAACTGTGAATTTTGACCTTTAATTTTCACCTGACTCGGGGAAAGCAAGCTGACTTGAATGTGTAACATTATCACCACAATCTGGTTTTAATTTCAAAAAACAAACAAACTAGGATGTCTTGCGTTACAAATAACATTGAGGAGTTTGTCATCTTGTCTTAGAGCACCATATTAAAAATAATAATGGCTTCAGTGCATTGCCATATGCTTGATCAGTTTACTATAATTAACATTTCAACTTAAATCTAACTGCTTTCTGAAAGCCACTTCATATGAAAATTGTATCAGATGTTTTAGGCATTCATATACTCTACTAGATGATTGCAGTACACTTTTATTCCCCTCAGATTTAATTTTGCTTTGTCCAGTTATTCAGGGAAATGGTTTCCAAACACTAGGTGACAGAGAAAGTTACCGTAGAATATGGCTTTGCATGTTTGTACCTAAATTGGCCTGTGGGCCTGAGCATTCCCCCCACCCAAATGTCTGCAGCTAGTTCTTATGTGGCCCCTGGATCCAGTTTCTATCCCCAAGCATGGAAAGACTAAGGCCACTTGCACCCCAGACAGGAGAAGGGGGAGTGCTGCCGTGGGCCAAAATCACAGCAGGAGGATCGCACGCAGCTTCTCTCTTGTGCGTGGGTTTTTTACCATCATTAGCCCATTTCTGGATTTTCAGCCTTGTCACTTGTTGAATGGAATCATGGCAGAAATGGGCTAATGACATTAAAAACCCTGTGCACATGAGCGGAGCTTCACGTAATCCCCCTGCCATGATTTCGGCTTACAGCAGTTGTCGCCCCNNCCCCCCCCCCCCCCATGTTTCGTGTGCAAGCACCCTGAATCTCAAGGGAAAGGAACAGAGGAGGGCGTGCACACAAGTATCAGGGACAGATCCATGGAACAGTTTCATGGATCTGGACCATCGTTGTGCGCATGCCCATGAGCACCCTCCTTAATGTCTGCATGGCCCTTGGAGCTTATACTAACTTTCAGGGTGACCCCATGGTGGAGACAGGTTCCACACACCTGACCTAGATAGCTGGGCTCCTTGATTTGGTGGAGTGAAGGCTGGAGAAGGTTCCAGTTACAACTAAAATTTGGATTACATCATTCGGTAGCCCCTTGCAGCCAGTGGTCAAAAAACAGAATCGGGGGGAAACATCTTTACGTTAATGAGATAATCCATTAGAGTGCACTGATGTCCATAGAGTGCACTAATGTCCATGGGACAGATTAGAAACATTTGTTAACAAGCCACACATGTAAAGTTCTGGAAATGGTGTAACTTTGTACTGCTAGAACCTTCTTTCTCCAGGTTTTGAGAGAGCGTGATCTGTAGATTAAAAAGGATCAAAAAGGTGTGAATGAGCCGTCAAGGAAACAGTATTCCTCCTCAATACCATTTGGGATTTTTATCCCCTATGGTGAGCTTCAAAATGCCCTAAAGTGCATCTCTAGAATGTTTGGCTGTCAGTGACACTGCTTATACCAACTGGGTTCACAAAATGATGTCCACATACTGGCCCATGGGTGAGGCTTGTTAAAGGGGAGTGTAGTCCTGCTTTGGGTGTCTGCAAGGATCCGGTGAGAGTGCTTGGGAACACAGTCCTCTTGTGTGCTTGCCTATTGTCACTTGCTCTGTAGTAGTGGGATTTATGTCCTCAAAGTGCATTAACTAAATACTTGGGCTTTTGACATTGCTTGATAATTCATCACACAGTTCAGACCTCTCTGTTCTGATGCCAGCTCTTTGCTAAACCCAGGTCTTATACTGCTCGTAAGATATTCTAAACTGGCTGAATTCTCACAAGTTTAATTTGTGGTAGCAAGACTCCCCAGTACCAGTTGTCTTGTGACCCTTCTACAGAGGGACAGAAGCACTAACTGCCACAGTTTAGTGTGTGTGTTGGACAGATATTAGGCTTAACATTATTTAGGCTTATGCTGATGTGATGGGTAACTTTTCATAAAAATTGGTCTCCAGGGACCATTACAATTGAGCTGTTTATGTTGTGTTTGTTTTAAGTTCTTCTGACACACATTGACCAAAAAGAATCTGTGGGTCATACTCATACCTACCTTCAGAATGGCTTAGAAAAGACCTTCAGCTCCATTGTTGTTTTATGGAGCTGATTGTAGTCAGCTGCATAGATAAAACTAAAACCAGCTTGTAAAATCCTCTAGAGAACTGGATAAAAGAAGGCATGCTACCTCAGTTTGAGGACAGGTTACTTAAGTTGTGTTTGGGTTTTTTATACTTGACTGTTCCAGTCAGCACGAACGTTTTGTTTGTTTATCTTTGCTTCAGTTGAGACTGCTCTAGTCCTTCAATAAGCCTGTCTATACATATCTAACTTAAAAAGAAACATTTACTGAGAAGGGCTTATTCTCATGAAATAAGAACGTCTTCATTTTAACTTCGCTTGTATTTTTCACAAGCAGGGGCATTATGAAGAGATGGATGGGAGTGTGGACATGGGGAAGGGGAGATGGGGTTCTAATCTAGCTGGAGCTCCAAGATTAAAGTGTGAAGGGAAGAGTGGCAGGAGTGTAGGGTTTGCTTTTTTGTACTGGAGGAAGGTAGGTGCCTATCTCCATGAGTTCCCCTACCCCACTAAAGCTCAGCCCTTCATTTGTTTACCTCACAAAGTCCCTGTCTCACTGACTGCTTGTTATTTCAGTTCCCCTTGAGGAAGGAGATCCGAAGAAGGGAAAAGCTAATTAACTTCTCTTTCCCCTAGAGATGGGAACAGATGTGGAGGGAGGCAGTTACTTAAAAATAATTACCCTTGTTTGTAAGAACAAGCCCTAAGTGTTCTTTGGTAGGCACTTCTGTACTTTACTAGTACCTATTTATTTATTTAGATTTTCATCCTGTTCTTTCCCCAAAGGCTCAGGGCAGCTATCAACATGGTTAAACATACACTACAAAAGATAAAGCATGTAAAAATACACAAAATACTCATGCCTCCCTAACCCCATGATAAAAATGACCAGAGGTCCTAGGAGGAGAAAACGAACCTTTAAACGTTAATTTATTAGAGTTGCAGGCCCCAATTCTGTAGCTCGATCTGCACAGGTAGGATCCCTACAGGTGCTCAGAGCTCTAGCAATTCCTCCTGGGGGTGGGAGGTTTTACCAGGATATGCCAGCATGGGTTTGATTGCAAGGCCAGGGTATAATTGTAAGCTAGGCACATCTGTTCTGGGTGAATAATACATGCTGACTCCCTTTTGGAGAATATTTCCACCTCAGCTCTCTGACGAGATGTTTTAATGCTTATGTGGTTTTAGCAATTAAGCATTTAGATGAGATGCTTAGAGACACAGGAGGGCAATGGTGAAATAATAAGCAGTCAGCAACAGGGTTGCTAGGTGTAGTTTATTCTTTAACAATAAGATGGTTAATTTTAAATCCTATCCTGTGGAGTAGCAGCTTGCACTTTCAGTGTTTGTGCACTGGATAACGGATGCAGTCAGTCTCAACTGACAGCAATTTGATACCTTCTATGGCTACTGAATCTTATCTCCCACACCTATGCATTTTAATATCATAGTAGTGATTATTGTCCTGAAATGAAGAAAAAGAGTAGACTGTAGACACTCTATAGTGATTTATTATGACCATTACTGTAAATCTAGTAGCATTTGTCCTGGGTTTTCCACTGTAATACTCCTCTCCCTAATAATAATAGCTTGTTTACTGCAAAAAGAGAACCTGTTTGTTTCTTTTGTAACCAAGCCAAGTATTCAGAGCCGGGAAGAGACTGTCCCGTTAAGGCTGCCACGGTCACACTGGGTTACTGGCAGCTCAAGCATTGGTTGTACAAACTGAACCGTGTTCAAAAGCCTTAGTAATAACTGGTGCTGCCATGTGCAAATTAACTCATGGAGGTCTATCTGCTGTGGCCCTCTTTTAGCAGTTAGCCACCTGGAGCAAGATGAGCAGTACTGCTTTCATTGTGCTCCTGAGCAGGGAAAATGGGGGGACGGTGCGTATGCCCTCTAGAGCAGTGGTTCTAAACCTTTTTGATCCATGCCCCTTCACCCTGCACCTTTTCCTTGTCTGTGGCAACAAGACTATCTCAACCTGACCTACCTCACAGGGTTGTTGTGAGGATTAAAATTTGTGTTGTATGGAAAGCGCTCTGAATGCCATGGCAGGGGCAGGCGCTATGTAAAACCTGTAAAGCTAAAGAAACCCGACCACTACCAATATCCCTACATACCTTCTGCTCTCTCTTCCTTCTCACCCTCCAATTAGTCCCCTTCCCTCCCCCCCCTTTGTTACCCTATTACTTTAAAGATTCCACCAAGCACAGACAAAAGCTAGGGGTTTGCAAGCTCTGGCCTTCTTGCCCCCTTCTCCTGCCCCTCTCGTTTCTGGTCCCAATGGTTTGGTTTTCCATTCCTGTTTTTCAGTCAGCAACCAGAAAAATCAATAGAAAGTGCTGATTTTTCAGATTTCCAGATACGGGTGACTGGATAGACTGTTGAATACCCAACAAGGTACTTGAAAATCATTATTACTACAAATTATTTATTATTATTACAAATTGTTTATATCCCTCCCCCAAAATTAAAAAAAAGTTAAACAGAAATTACATTATAAATAAAAATACTGACAGTCATTATAAAAATTAAAAATGGAATATTATTATAAGCATTTATATATCACCAGCGGTGTACCTGGTGCTTTACAAAGAATAAGATAGAGACGGTCCCTGCCCGAGAGCTTACAATCTAAAGACAGGGGCAGGGGAGACGGAAGGGGGAACAGAGGAAGAGACAAGGGATGTGACATGGATGAGGATGCGAGAACGCAGGTACACGTTCTTGGCTTGGTTGCAGTAAGTTGGGAGTTTACACATTACAGGTGGGGGATAATCCTGGGTGGGGATGGTTAGCAGGAGTTCGGAAGGGCGGAG
>QEPC01000632.1:844658-903366 GCA_003113815.1 Sphenodon punctatus
GAGGGGTAGGGAGGGGGAGGAGTTAGGAAGAGATACATTGAAGGAGCGGTCAGAAAGGTAGGAGGAGAACCAGTTGAGGACAGAGTCCCAGAATCCAAGGGAGTGGAGTGATTCAAGCAAGAGCGAGTTTAAAAACAGAGTTTATAAATATAGTTTAAAAACCCAAACCCCATCCACTAGCTGTTTTTCCAACTCCTCCCCCTTCCTCTCACTAAGGGGCCATGGCATAACCGTTATCCCCTCCTAACCCTGCCAAACAATATTGCCCACTCTCATGAACTCTAAAATGCAGGTATTACTTGCAGATACAAAAATAGGTACCCTTTTTAACTATAACCCAGACTGGCCCCCTCAGGCACAGGATATTGGGCTTGATAGACCATTAGCCTGACCCAGAAAGGAAGATCGTCATGTGTTGCCTCTTGCTTTCAGGAAGGCTTGAGCTCCTCTTTCAGCAAAGTATCCCTAATTCAGCAAAATATTTTAACATCCTTAAAAAGCAAAGCATTTTGGTATCTTTGAAGTGAACCTATTTGGGACAGAATGGGCTCTGGGGCAGAAGCTGGAATTTGCCCCCGAGCCCTGATTGCATGGGAACATAGTTATTCCTTTTAAAAATATTCCCCCGCTGCAGCCCCTTTTCTATTGCTTCCTTTCGAAGAACAGCCAGCTCTCATCTGTTCTGCAAACAGTGGAGAGATAAACATATGTGTTTTCATATTTCTCTGAGCAGGCCCGTTTGACTGCTGCAAATAGGCCTCCAATGAGGTATTTCAGGGAAAGTTTTGTTTGTGCTCTTCAAAAGTAATAGGAAAGCAAAGGAAGTATGTGTTGCTGTTATACCGTACAATTAACTGGAACGGCATTCATTCTTTGGGAAAAGCAGCCGCGAGGGGCAGTAGTGTAGTATCATCTAGCTAGTTCGCTATTTGTTGCTCTTTAGCAAGACATTCCTGACATACATAATACACAGAGTAACCAAGGAGACTGAAAAGATACAGAGCAAGGATATTTGCACAGGGGAAACCAACTTGGAACTAAATGAAGATGATGGTCTGATATGACCTGAAGAAACTTGAGGCCACTTTCTCATGGTAGCCGGGTGGGGTGAGAAACTTCCATGAGGGCAATCACAGCTCCATTTTCACCCAAATTACCACATGTAGGAATGCGCTATTCCGCTCTTCTCCCGTGAGAACACTCATACAAGACCAGGTCCCCCGCTGTAGCTCTTACTATCATGGGTGTTCTTGCAGGAGAAAAGCATGTGCTAATTCCCATGAGACTAGAGCCGCGACTGCCCTCATGGAATTCCTCCCCCGCCCCTTGGCTAGTGTGAGAAAGTGGCCTTGTTCTGAAAAGTTTTGGAAACCCATCTAGCCTGTATAATAAAAATGATAGTATGCATAGGTTTACCGTCTGACTCAACTGAAAACTGAACCAGAAAATACATAATCTATGGTTAAACAGGACTAGAACGGCATTAAGTTCTGAGGATAGGATTTGTGCTACCTTCTGAAAACCTGGCCACACGTCTACCCCCACCCCCAGGTACGCCAGCCCCCAGAGGGATGGTTTGAATAGCATTTTGACACCATAAGCACTCATTTGTGCTACGATGCAGTTAGTATGCTGGAACAGACATACTAACCCGCTGTGGCTTGCTTTGCCAGCTCTTAGCCCTGTGACCTTGAAGATTGTTTGGAGATCACAGCCTGGGCCAACATCTGGCAGTATGTGTTTATTCGTGCTGGCAGGCCAAAGTCACTTCTGTTTTACCCTCTGTAACGGGTGTGGCCTCTCACAGTGGAACAACGGCTGTTCCGTCAGGCTTTTGGTGAGGGGTGCGGGGGGGTTCCCCACATATTGTATTTTTAAAACATTTATATTGTTCTTATTGAATTTTGTTTGGCGCCCCGGGCTGCCCTGAGGGCAGGAGGGGCAGGATATAAATTTTAAATAAATAATAAAAACCTGAACCTATGCTGAGGGGCTTGGGCAGAGAGTTGGTCTGAATCTGATAGGATCAGTTGGGTCAGGTTGGGCCCGGTCAGGTCACAGGCCTTTACTGTGTGTGTCTATGATCCCAAAGGCCAGCCTACAAAGGAGCAACATTCAATGAAAGCTCCACAGTGAAACCTTCCTGGTTCTGCAGTACAAGGTCTCAGTGTAGTAACCCACTCCTGCACACGTGCCACCAGATCGCCAAGCATATTGCTAGGCATTAGGAACTAATTCTAACCAGCATCTTAAACCTAGGGGCAGTGGTGTAGCAAGGCCCATAATAGGAACCCAGGCTCATGTCCCTATTATGGTCCCCACAGTGGCAAAGGGCAGGTCCCCAGGACAAGGGGCAGGGCTTACCCATGAGGGCAGCACCTGCCTCTCTGGAGTAGCAGCAACCCCTCCAGGATGAAGTTTTAAGAGGCAGAAAGGGGGCAGGACTCCACCCCCCCACCCACCCTGATAACCTCCTTCTTGGCAGGACCCTTTGCCAGTGGGTGGTAGAAAACGGTCACAACGGATGAGGGCAGAGCATCGGCCTGCTGCCTCTACCTCTGAAAATGCCCTAGCAGCACTAAGGTCATTTGCAAACGGGCCCTGGCCCAACTCTGCCCCCTTACTTAAACGACGCCCCTGCCTAGCTGCCACCAGGGACGGCCTTAGAATTGCTGGGGCCCAGGGCGAAGATAAAATGCAAGCCCCAGGAGACTCCTCTCCCCTCCCATTGCTCCACCCCCTTAGAGCAAGGGTGTTCTCCTTTGGGCCCTAGAGATGGTTATGTTTGGGGCCCTACAGAGGGCATGGTGGCTTCACAGCCTGCCCTGTGGAACATGGGGACCACAGCGGGGTCTCTGTAAGAGGAGAAAATAGGGCCTAGGGTGGTCACCCCAGCTCCCCCTGTAGACCAGCCCTGGCTACAACCATAACACAACAACTGAACCCCTCTCATCTGGGGCTGAAACAGAGCAGCCTGTATGCGCCAGTTTAACGGTACTGAGGTCTGTTTTAAGGGCGAAGGCGCTTGGTGCCATGAAAGACAACGAGCTGACTACACCAGACAGGATTATATCATTGAGAAATGGCTGCATGGTTAATTATGTCAGGGTTTGGGGGAGGGGGGGGAATAGCAGACATGGATGTTTTATAAGGAAGGCGGTTAAACACGTTATCCGTTTGCCTAACAAAAATAAGCTCCAGTGCACTCTGAGAAGTCTTTTGTCTAATAGGGTAACCCCTAATCGGAATTAGGGACAGCTAATACACTGAAATTGATCTGACAGAAGACAATATAATCTATTTCTCTCACGGAGAAATAAGTCTAATTTCTCTTATTGCCTCATTTTCTGAGAGGGGAGAGAATGTTTCCACACTCGAGCTGCATTAATGAGGATTAGCCCTCTTCCTCGGATGGTTTCCTGGCAGCGATAGTAATTTGGTATTTAAGAGTAAATCACAGAGATGAACATCCCTTCCAATTAATATTTTCATTCTTTTCTCTTAGTCGGGGGCTGTGCTATAGCTAGGGGATGGGTGCTATCGCCGCTGCCGGCACCGGCACAATTTACATGAGGGCAGCGTGAGGCTGGTTGCTCTTGCTGAGGCAGCATTCCCCTGCTGCTGAACAGAGGAAGCCTGGGCTGGGAGCAGAGGCTCCGGGAGATGAACTGAACAGGTAACCACAGTCTATTGGTCCCAGTAGGGGAGAGAGGGTGAGGGAAAGGAGCAGCGCTGGCTAAAAAGAAAAAAGGAGGCCACGTTCAAGCTGTTACGGACTCCTGCTGCATCAGCTTCCTGATACACACACATGTTCCCTCATAGCAAGAGCACGTTCCTCCATTGGGACAAAGGAAGCTTTGTCGAAAGGCATCAAGCACGCTGCCACATAGCTAGTACAGGCTAGTGGCTAAGGTGTTGGGAGACCGCAGTTCAAATCCTGTCTTGCTCAAAGTCATCTGGTGAGATTATGGCTAAGTCACCCACCTGAGCTGACCGAGTTGTGGTACTGATTAACTAGATAAGGATTGTAGAACACAGAGTGCTATCACAGATAACTTTGTAATGATAGAAGGACATGACTAGCGCATGCTGTCGAGAAACACGTGCCAGGCAGTTGGCATCGATCAGCTTGTCTCTCTGGACTGAGCAACCTCAGATACGTACAGGCAACCCCTGCATTTTCAGGTATCCAAATCAGCACCCGGAGTACTCAAAAAAATGAAATTGTGGTTACTGGGGTTTTTTTTAGTACCTGAAGTTACCCCAAAAATCAAAGTACAATTTCCCCCCTTGAAATCTGGGACAGAAATTGGGACAAAATTGGTATTTCGGCATACCGGTTTGTTGGTATTTCAGCATTTTGGTATTTGGTACCCAATCGCCGGAACTGGTTTGGGTACCAAAAGTACCCAAAATGATTAGTTTGATTCAAGTACAGGTAGAGCCGGTTTTGCAGGTTCAGCTCTACTTACACCTAGCATTAATGTAACGCACAAAGCTCCTATTCAAATGTAGAGCGCCTTGAAAATGACGCAATTCACCTGGTGTGTTGGCTGTAATCAGCTCTGATGTGACCGCCGCCAGGCTCTAATTTGATGTCAAATTACAGTCAGCAGTCCTGTGGTTAGTTACATTTTGGTGTTTTCCTCCGGGTGTAGTCCCCCTCCCCTTAGTTGCTCATTTCATCTATGCCTAGATTTTCAAAGAAGTTCCAAGTGATTCCAAGTATACAACTTTGGGCACAATCCTCTGCCGTTAAAGACAATGGGAAAACTCCCATTGACTTTAATGGTGGTGGATTGTCCTGTCAAAATGACTAGTTATCAGGGGGAAATTTGGGCCATAAAGCAGGGTTCTCCAGTCAATAAAAGCGGCTTCGCATTCTTCAGGCAGTACAAAAGGGGGAGCTTAAGATGGCCTGAGCCGGAAGACAATTCTCTTCCCCGTATGTAGAGGAGCTCTGCTAGAGGAAAGCTGGGTGGGGGGCAACACTGCTGCTTTTTGTGATTCTTGTCATCTTTACACACACACACACACACACACACACACACACACACACACACACACACACAAGCAGATAATCACAGCTAAGCCCAGCAAATCTCATAATACACACGGCAAAGTAACTAACGAACCACCTACTGGAAAGAGACAGACTTAACACTGTCTTATTTCTGCCATCTAGACACATCAGCTGGGAGTATTAGAAGGGGGCTTTAGGCTGCCAAGGGTAGCAGCCACCCTTCCTTTCCCCAAGACTGGGGGTGAAGATAAGCTTTTCCTTCACCTCCTGCTCTAGCTGTGCCCATCAGGAACACGTGGTGGGTTATAGTCCATCAGAAAAGGAATCCTGTTGTTGTTGTGTATACAACCCCAACAAAGTATCTGGCACTGAGCAGTCATTGGAGACAGGTCCCAGCCCCCTTAAAATGATTAGTTTAACACTGCCCATCAAATAACTCCCTTCAGAACTCACTGAAACACATTCTTGCGCGTTAATGGAGAATACTGTATATGGATTTGCGCCACACTCACAATGAAACCCTTGCCAGTATTGTTGCCCTGTTGCACCGAGTGCTGAACAGAGACAGACTCCCAGGTTTTTGGGATTAGGGGCAGAGACGAAAGATACCCACAAAAACAAGTACACCCACCAAATTCACCGTACCCAATTTGAGATTGGGGGTAATTTCGATACCTGAAAATACCAACAACCAAAATACTATTTTTGTCCTAGTTTTTGGACTTCCAGTCCTGGATTTCAGGAAAAAATTGAGGTATTTTTTTGGGGGGGTCTTTGGGTCAAAAACCAGTACAGGTTTTCAAGTACAAGTACTCAAAAACCAGAACCGCTATTTCAGTTTTTCAGATACTCAAACAGCAATACCTGAAATATCATCTGAAAATGCAGGAATTGCCTGCAGGTACCAAAGACATTTCAGCTCTAATTAGGGGCTCTCTTACTATTTAGATGGGGGCGAGAGAAAGGGATAGAACATCAAGGTAGTAGACTTGGGAACTGAGCCACATAAAAGGGCAGCAGTTAGCTCAAATTCACACACATCTGCAGCCGATCAAATAAGTGAACCCAGCTTTGCCTGATTCTTCAAACACAAAACTTGCCTTCCTCTTAATTTAGCCCTAACCCCTCCTCCTCCTTCCTGATTGACTCCTGGCTTTCCTTCTTTCTTGCCCCCTCTTCCCCTTATTCTTGGGGACTTTAACTTCCATGTCGATGACCCCTCTGACTCTTATGCCTCCAAGCTTCTTAACCTAACATCATTTGGCCTCCAAGCATGCTCTACCTCCCCTACTCACCAGCATGGCCACTATCTTGATCTAGTCTTTTCATCCAACTACTCTCAGGCTTCTCTACTTCTGTTCTTCTCCTCTCTGACCATCGTCATCTGCAAGCGTTTACATTTAACCACTCTCCCCCAAAGCCTCATCCAGTCACCACCAACAGCTTTAGAAATCTCCAGACTATTGACCCTTGCATCCTCTCCACTACTATTTCATCTCTTTTCCTCCACAACCTTGTTGGAGTCTGTTGACGAGGCACTTTCCTACTACGACACTGCACTCTCTTCTGCTTTGGATACTCTTGCACCAACCGTTCTCCATCCTGTCAGGCGTGCTAAACCCCAACCAGGGCTTACCATCCAAGTTGGCTTCGAACATACTTGTGCGCACTCTGCAGAGCATCAGAAATCGAAAAACCCGCTCGTGTGCTGACTTCCAGCACTTCAGATCCATGCTCACCACCTTCAGTTCAGCTATTGCCCCTGCTAAACAAGCTTACTATGTCCATCTGACCGACTCCTTTGCCTCCAACCCCCCGCCATCTCTTTGCCATACTCCCCCCACCTCTTCACACACTGCCCAGGCTCTAGCTGATTTTTTCTGTGACAAGATTCAAAAGATTCACCTAGACCTCCCTCACCCAAACATAGGGCCTTCAGACCTCACCCACCCACAATTCATCTCCCAGGGGCCTATTTACCCTCGGGTCATGGTCACACCTCCTGGACAGACGGCAGCTGCAGCAGCAGTTTTAGTTTGGGGTCAGGTGACATGTTTATGCCTGAACCAGGATTTCAAGATCCCGCAGACAGCCCCCACTGCAGTGTCACTGCAATTTCAGCCTGGCACTGCGAGGATTGGCTGATTCTGCAAAAATCACTGCAAATTGCAGCAACACAGTCAACGCGGGTCCCTGCTTATACCACAGTGACACATACGAGAATCCCTGACACAGGCGCCTTCTCTGCATATACTGTGCAGGCATATAAAATTGGGACCCTCTGTTACATCTTTCTGATATTTGGCAGAGATGATCGTGAAAGTATGATACAGCTCTGCCAAATGTCATGTACACTGGTTGGACTACAAAGATGTTACAGTCAGACATACATTTATAAATTAATTGCGTATACCACCAGGACCCTTTATCCAATCCCTCTGAAAGTTGGCAGAGACAGTAAATGTAGGAGGGGGTGTAAACTTACCAAATCGCATCTACATTAAATGTGAGGCAAAGAAGTTACAGCTAAGAATGTATATGAAGACTTTTGCAAAATAAAATAATTCAGCTGCTTCTAAAATTTGATTCCTTTATTCAATTCTGTTGGAATTTGGTACATGTAATGCATTCCATTGGAGGTAGGTTCACTCCAGGTTTTAGCCAAATATAGTGAAAAACATAAAAGATACAGCCAAAAATGTGTTTTCCATTGAAACCAATGGAAAACAAAAGCAAAAACAAAATTTTTGACATTTATGAAAACAAAAACAACAGATTTAAATAATGAAAACGAAAACTACATTGGCCCCTGGTGCACACCTATACCCTCCTCCCCTTTTCATCCAAACTGCTCGAGAGCGCTCTTTGTGCCTGCTGCCGGAACTTCCTTGTGACTCAGGTCATTCTTGATCCAACTCCAATCTGACTTCCACCCTCTACATTTCACAGACACAGCCCTTGTCAAGGTCTCTAATGATCTCTTCATGGCCGAGGTCAGGGGCCATTACCCTCTCCTCATCCTCCTTGACCTATCTGCTGCTTTCGACACCACTGACCACCATCTGCTCCTTGACACACTGTCCTCCTTTGGATTTCGGGACTCCATCCTATCCTGGTTCTCCTCTTACCTCTTCCCACCGCAAATATAGTGGCTCCTCCTCTACTGCTATCCCACTATCAGTTGGTGTACCCCAGGGCTCAGTCCTGGGCCCTCTTCTCCTCCTTCTACACTTGTTCCCTTGGTGCTCTGATCTCCTCGTATGGCTTTCAGTACCATCTTTACGCTGATGATTCTCAGATCTAACTCTCGGTACCAGAACGCTAACCCAGAATCCAGTCCCAAATCTCTACCTGCCTGTCTGAGATTGTTGTCTGGATGCCTCATCACCAACTTAAGCTTAACATGGCCAAGACAGAAGTTCTTCTCTCTCCTCCTTAAACCCACTTCTCCCCTCCCACCTCTCTGTAGAGAACAGTCATCCTCCCAGTTCCCTCAGCCCACAACCTTGGGGTCATCTTTGACTCCTCTCTCCCCTTCTCTGCTCACATCCAAGACACTGCCAAAACTTGTTTCTTTCTCTATAATATTGCCAAAATCCATCCCTTCCTGTCTGAACACACTGCCAAAACTCTAATCCATTCTCTCATCACATCCCGCTTCTCACAGGTCTTCCACTGAGCCACTTTTCTCCACCCGTCTATTCAAAATTCAGCTGCGAGATTCACCTTCCTTGCATGCTGGTATGACCAGGCGACCCCTCTCCTCAAGTCACTACACTGGCTCCCCACCCACTTCCGCATACAGTTCAAGCTTCTCCTACAAGTGTCTTCACTCTGCAGCTCCTCAGTACCTGTCCTATCTCCCCCTACACCCCTACTCATGACATCTGCTCATCAGGCAAGATGCTCTTATTTGTGCCCTTCTCCTCTACCGCCAACTCCTATCTCTGCGCTTTCCACCTTGCTGCGCCATATGCTCGGAACAAACTTCCTGAGGTGGTATGTCAGACCACCTCCCTGTCCATATTCAAAACCCAACTAAAAAGGTCCACTTCTTTGAGATTGTTTTTAAATCATGAACACAGATCCTATCCATAGCCATGTTGACTTTAACCATGTTAACTGAAATAAACCCTTCTGAATCCCTGCATCCTGTAGTTCATTATTCATAGGAAGACTCTTATTTGTTGTAATCTGTCTGTGTCTTGATTGGATTGTCAGCTCCATGGGGCAGGGAGTGTCTTTATGTTGTGTGCATCTGTCCAGCGCTGCATACGACTAGCAGCACTATAGAAATGATAAGTAGCAGTATTAGGCACATGCTGAGTGGTGGATTTTGTGTGGCAAGGGGGGGGCGGAAAGTTTTGCTAATTCCCAAGTGACTTCGCGCTGCCCCTAGAGGCTCTGAAGGACACACTGTCATGGGCACCCTGCCACATGTTGAAACGGAGCAGGGCAGCCTCACCGAAACATCCCACAGCTGGAGCAGTGGCGCGAAGCAGAGCAGCTGTCCATTCGATACGTAAACCCCTGGGTAACACTATGGAATTGTGGGCGCCAGCCTAGAACTTTTAGTGCTTGCCCACAACTCTATGGTGTGTCGGGGTTGGGGGTCTTGAGCTGAGGAATCTGCTGGGTTCGAGTGAACCTGACCGCTTGCGGGCCTGGGAGTACACCCCTGGAGCAGCTCCGGGATGGGCAGCCCCATGTCCATCTGAAAACACCCAACATCTCCCTCTCCTTCCATTCTCCTTCATCTCTTAAGCCCACTGGGGAGGAACCTGTCTGTAATAGATGACTGTAAAGTGCCAGGTATATTGTTGGTGCTATATAAGCAATAAATAATAATAAACATTAGTATGTTTGTCAATACCACAACCAAATAAAGCCCATCCCAGGTTTTACATTGGGCCGGGAGGTAGGAGGAAGTGGTGATGGTTATCCATTAGCTATTCATGGGGTTCACAGAACGACTTGGCCTCAAGTTACTCGTCTGTTTTTACTGAAGATTACAGCATCTGTGCCATTCACTTCTGAAGCTGCCGTTACACTGGCAAACACCCCCCTCTTTAAAAGCACATTGGGATACAGCTGTACTAAGCATCCGATAACTGCTGAGTGTTCCATTTCCCAGATGTTTTCATTTGTATACATTATTCTTTACTCGCTCCATTGCATTTCAGACCAGCCATGACGGCCCTCAAGTTTGGGAGATTTCTACGCATCCAGCTTTGCACTGTCAAGTTAGCAAACTGGGATCCATTTGGTTGAAAAACACTCTCTAAAACACAAGATAGTTATCCTTATTTTTATTTGCCCATATGGTCTCTACATAAATTGATTGTAAGCTGAAATGCGATTTGGGCTCGGATGGACATGACAAGGCTGCTAACCTAAGTGCAGCTATATTACAAACTCAATTGCTAGGAGGTGGGTAAAGCTGTGCAAAGTATAAAACAGAGACCATGGCCTCTTGTGCTACCTACCAAACATTGTTGAAAGCTCTGAATTTGCCCTCTATGTCCTCTGAAAATCTCTCTCGATCTATATACTTTTAAATCACTCCAACATCAAGGAAGTCTCAATGTTCTTTCTTTGTAATTTCTGTGTAGATTAAATAAAGCCTGTGATAATATTTCCCAGATATTTTGTATTTGATCACTGATTTTATTCAGGTCGTTGACTTTTCATATAAGCTTCCATGAATCAGTAAGTCGTATAGAATAATGTGGAGCATGACTGGCTCTAGCAATCATCCGTCTTTCTCCCCACCCCCTAAAGCTTCTCTGTGCCCCAGAGGGATGGGGAAGATTATTTTACTTGAACAGAAAATGTAAGCGCTAACGGTGTCCTTCATTATTGGTGTGTGCAAAAGGACAAGGATTTAAAGCCTTGACATTTTAAGTAATTTCTTCATAACCCGATAACACAATAGCTCTTTAAAAGTCTGAAATTCAATTCAACACGGTCCACTTCCTGCATATAACCTAAAGTGCCCGCTCGGAAGCCTCATTGAGTCGTTGTGTCTTCAGACAAGTCTAAACTAAGACAAGAGAGAGAGTTTCAGAAGGGTCATTTCTGTGCTCTTCCCATAGAGCGGGCCTCCAGTTTTGTGCAAAACTCATAAAGCCATTGCTAACATAATAGCTGTGCTCTTGCTACTAACCCCTCGTCAGCTTGCAGACGTTGAAAATAGGTCACCCCGCCCCCCTCTCTCAACAAAGTGGCATGAGTTCTAAATCCCTAGCAAGTCAAGCGATTGTTTGAGCCAGTCAATGGGAACTTGTTTAGGATAAAATTCATGCCAACAAGTTCTTCAATGATCTGTGTGTGGAAAGAGAAACATTACGCAGGTTGGCTTTTGGCGGAAACAAACCCCATGCTGCTAGACCAGGGTAACACAGCTTATAGCTCCAACACGTGTCAGAATCAAATAAAATTGTGTTTGGGATGAACAGGACAGCCGTGCCAACTCCTGCTATTTTATAGAGACTTTTAGGTTTAAGGGTTTCTTAACCTCTGAGTTCATGAGAATTGTGATCAAATTATGAGAATTTTAGCTTCCACTAAAAAAATATTTTTCTAGCCTTCACGGCTTCAGGGGGAAAATTTTGAGAACCTGGTGTCCTGACTTGTCATTTCTAAACATTTGTGTTGGACAGTCTTGAGTCTACAGAACAGGAACGGGGACCTTGTGGCTCCTGGGGCAAATCTGTCTGTTGTCAGTTTGTTATTTAGACCCGTTATAATTCCTGGATCTTGCCCAGCAATCCAGTTTCAGTCTTCACGCAAAGAAAAACTGAGTTCAGGAGAAGGGAGCAAAGATAAGAACATGCACTCAAGGATTGGGGATGGAGCCATAGCATAGATCAGAGACAGGCAAAGTTCTTAATCAGAAGAGCCACACATCAAGCTCTTCATATGGCCAAGAGCCACCATCAACTCCACACCCACTAGCTACAGTGCTGGGCCATGAGCGCTCAACTTTCCTGTTTCCTCCACACACCAGCAGGGGCCACCTAGCACTGCCACTGGTGCCGTTAAGTTCCCAGTGTTGACCATCCCCTGCTAGTACGTGGAGGTGGCAGAAGAGGCGAGTGCTAGATTGAGCATGCAAAGGAAGTGGAAGTGAGCCACATGAATACCCCAACTCCAGGTAGCAATTTCTTCCCAGAGAGCTGCATGTGGCTCCCAAACCACCATTTGCCCACCTTCGGAATAGATCCACGATCTGATCCTTCCGCTTCCTTTACCTCTCTTGAGCATCCCCCCTCTAGCACCCTGACCCCCAGCTCACAGACCCTGTACTCAATTTTCTAAGTGGCCCAGAGGATGGAAACGGTTACCCATTCTGGTTAAAATATTCACTTTGCTGCATATTTGTTGGCTGCTCCCAACTTTCCCCACAGTTCTGATTGCCTTTTCTCCACTCTTCTTCTACAGTCTCCTTAGTTATCTCTGTCCCACATCTCCTCCCTTCCCATCTCCACTTAGCCGCAAGACCCTCCTTGTGAGGATTTACAACAAAAAAGGCACCCACCAACTCCGTCTTCTGCCCCTTCCAGTAACATGACACTTGGCAGCCATACTGCTTTGTTACACCCCTTCCCCCTGCCTTGGGTCTGTCCTAACTACAAGCTCTTCAGGGCAAAACAATTATTCTCTAAATCTCCAACCTGGGGGGAGGGGAGGCAGCACAAGGAGGATCCCAGCTGGTAAACAAACTAGTTGCACACACTCAGAGCCAGGGGAAATCTTCCAAATAATGGGCTGGTAAGGGAGAGGGAAAGTTAAAGAACAAGGAGAGGAAGGGGAAGCAAGGGGAAGCGGAAGAATGGGAGCAAGATGTTTGTAGGTTTGTGTGGCGCAGGGACGGGCCTCAATTAGCACAGGTAAGTGGAAGGTGAAGACGTGGTTCAGTAATGTTTGAGGACCTCTGTATTGCTTTGCGTAGTACCAGTGTAATGGATGCCTGGTTCGTATGTGGCCTTCAGGCATTACGGCAATGAAGAGGACAACCGACAATAAAACACACCAGAGATGTTGCTGCCCTAATGTGCTGCTGTTTCTCTCAAGAACCCACATGCCCCTGTAACCCTGGGGCTGCTCCTCTCGTTTGGCCTCTCCTGGTAGAAGTTTCCCAGGGGAGATGATGTGGGAGGGACAGGGACCAACGCTGGCATTATGTCAGGCAGCCAGAGAGAACCCCACCTTCAGCCTCCTGTCCTTTAAAATCCGGCTGTTGTGCCTGGGGCAGGCACCACCAAATGGCATCCTTTGGTGTTACCCTAGTTGGGGATAGTGGAAATTTGGGGTTTGTGGGGGTTTAGTTTGGCCATGCCCCATGGGGACAGCATTAGGTTATGGGCTCGGGGAGTTTGGGGGTGAGATGGGGGAGTGGGATTTTTTTCTTCTTCTTTAGAGTAAGTAATTTTATTTTTATTGCTAAGTTATTTAGTATTTTTTTTTAATTGACTAAGTTGTGATATTGTGTTGTGATGCTCTGTAATATCGCCTTGAGTCCCTTGGGAGAAGGCAAGAGAAATTTAAAAATAATAATGTTCAAAATACAAAGAAGGCTGTGACAAGTATTCTAGGACACTACTGGCATTTTCACCTTCAGCTACAAAAGATTGAGAAAAAGGTAGCCTCCTTTCCCTAGTTGAGGATGGAAGTTATATTGCTGGGTTCCTTAACCGGAAGCCTTAATTTGGAGAGGACTCAACTTGCATGAAGTCGGGCAGCCCATTCCTCAGAACTTGTGATGCAGCGCTTTGAGGATCGGATTGTAAATCAGGGGTGGGGAACTCCCAGGCAGCCTGCAGACTGCTTCTAGTCCCCCAGCTTCTGTTCCAGACCAGGCACCTTGTATATAGATGGGTCCTGCCATGCCCACAGGAGCGTGCTCCTTCAGGCTTGCCAGTCTGTATCTTCATGGATCTTGTCCACATTCACATAGGCCCTGCCCCCCATCCTCTTTTGACCCTGTGCTCCCCACCTTGACCCCTAGCCCATGACACCTATTTCAGACAACCCAGTAGCTCCAGCATGTCCTGCCCTGTGACGAGAGCGTCCTAGTGGCTACTACCCTAGCTGTCCCACTCCCTCCTCTGCCCCATCCCACAGAGGCTTACAGTCTCCTCAGGCCTCCTGCAGAGAGCTGGTGTAGTGTAGCGATCACCAATTTTGTGTTTGGCTTCAGAAACCAGGGTTCAAATCCCATGGACTCACTGGACTGCTGAGTCTCAACCTCAGTTCCCCATCTGTAGAATGGGAGTAATGAGGATCTATACCAGAGGGTTGTTATTTGGGTGAACTAAATAAGGATTGTAAAACACTTTGAACACTAAAAGCACTACATATAGCAGGGATGGGGAACTTCAGGTGTGGTGACCAAATGCAGCACATGGCTGCATTTTATCCAGTTTCTGGATCTGGCCCCTTGATCCAATTCCTAACCCTGAAAGCACTGAAAGACTGAGCTGAGGGTAAGAGAAATGATAGCACACTACAAGGATGAGTGACCAATTCATAGCACAAATTCATGATCTGGATGCTCCTCATCCTGGCTGCACTGCTTAAGCACCCGGCCTTCTATGTGGCCGTTGAAGCTTGTACTAATTTTCAAAGTGGCCCCTGGGAGGGGAAAAGCTCCCCACCCCAATATAAAGGATTAAGAATACTCCTATTCTTCTACTATTGGAGGAGTGTGGGACGTTTCTACAACTCCTCCTGGTGCAGCTGTACCGATGAGCAAACTACTGTATGCATTCAACACTAGAAACACAAAATAAAAACTTCAAATAAAAAGGCAATTTAAAAGGGGCTATCTTTCAGCGGGCAGCAATGCGGCTAGAACCACCACATCTAGGATGTTGTCCTATTTCCAGAAGCACAATACGTAGAAGCCTTTGTAATGCTTTGCCTCAATACTTGACATTAATCAAGCCCTGCTTACGCCTCCATTGTCAGAAATTCCTGAATGTCAAAAAGCAGCTGTGCTCCACTGGAACCAGCACAAGTCCCACTGACGTGGACGGGACTTCCGCCCACGCTAACCATTAGCACAGGTGCTATCTATCCAGCTAGAGGACTATGCTGCAAAGTTTGGATTTTACTTGCATCCACCAACCTTTTTCAAAGACACATTCTGTGCATTTTAGGGCTCAGTGAAGCCTGAACCAGGGCACCCAGGTTTTGTATCACACAAGACTGCCACAGCATTTGAAGGAATATTTATAGAACGATTCAACAAAATACCTTTTTCATGGGACTTGAAGATTTGCCTCTCTCTTACACAAAGCATTATTCCCTTCATTTTCTTTTTGTGTGAAATCAAAGTATAGGCATAGTGGCACCTATATAACCTTATTTTCACCCGTGTTCAATTTTGGGTGGAACAATGCATACGGAAGATTTATTCTTAGTCTGAAGATATCCTACTGCCTAGTTGAGAGTGAAATTCTATCTTATTTTTTAACCATTAAAACGGGGAAAATATTTTACAGAGGCAGAACTTCTGTACTCCAGATCCTCAGAAATAGCTTCTTACCCACACTGGATGCATAGTCAAACCACTTACTTCGAGTCCCATCGAGTCAGTGACACTGCTCCAAAGGAATGGGTTTTTATTGCATTGACCGACAGAGGTTTCCTCCTACACCGTTCCCCTATACCATGCTCAACCTCTTCTCATTAAAATGTCTCTTAATGCTTCCGTGATGCCTGCAAGAAATCAGCTACACAAGCTAGACTCATTTCTATATTTTATGGATGACTTGTCCATTTAAATAGGAGGCAGTAGGATGAATACTTAGAACAGATGCTAGAAATTTCTTGGGGGTGGGGGAGAGGGATCCAGGATGGATAAGAAAGAAAATGAGAGGGGAAGGCTCACATGCTGCAGGCGTACGATTCGACTTCCTTACCTTTCGTCTGTGTCTTGTTAGACGGCATGCTCACAGAGCTAGACTGTCTTCTCCTTCATGGTTGGAAAGTGCTGAGCTCAGAGCGATTGCTACCGCAGTGGAAGAGTAGTAAGACGAAACTGAACACCTGTGACCCTTCCCCTCCCACCATCAGCCAAGAATAAGCCTGTTTCAAAATTTCCTTGAAAAAGTGTTTTATTCTTTACCATGTTTGCGAGTGACAAAACATTCTGGAAAGTTGGTTCCAGAAGGCTGACAAAGCAAGCTGTTAAACAGAGCGTGCGTCCCTAGCTGCAGCTTTTGTAAAACCGTTGGAAATGGAGTCAGGGGAAAAACAGGGTGAACAAAATTAAACGTTTCATTTACAAAAATAGCATCATTTTTAAAAATGGCACGGAGTATCAAACACTCGAAAATAGAAACAGTAAGAAGCAAAAGGAAAATGTTCTCTTATGGTTCTACTTTTGCAGCCAAATCCAATGGTTTTGAAACGTCAGAATTTTATAATAGAAGTGATTCTCAGATCTGCGTGGGGCGTCTGTGCTATTGAATGGTTTAAATCAGAAGTAGTAACTCAATCTAAATTATTTTCATGATAAATTTGAGGATCTGTTTTACTTTTCTCTCTCAGATGCATAGAGTATCTGGATGACATCTATTATCAAGAAATTTTTCACAATTCAAAAAACACATCGCAGATTAGGCAGATGGAAAAGCAACAACATGCATACACCCAGTTTAACTTGTTTCTAGTTGAAGCAGTCTAAACAGTCACGCATGACCGGCTCCCCCAAGGTAGCTCTTAGAATCTGGGTGTTCTTGCTGCAGAAAAGTGGAATAGCACATTCCTACATACACCAACTCCCATGAGAACAGAGTTGCGATTGTGCTCATGGAAATCCAGGTCCCCCCCGCACCCCCGGTAACGTGAGCAAGCGCCCACAGACCTAACCAAACGAGAGAGACGCTATTAGGTTTGGTGATACCGGTAACTGAGGAGAGAGAGGATGCTCTCCTATCTCTCTTCAGTCAATAAGGGGATCATTGAGTCATCTGACTATTTTGTATTTATCCCTATACGCACAGTCATATGGAGCAATTATCACCCTATACATAAGGAGTTAGTACATGTTAAAAAGGCCAGATTTAGAAAGCAAGAGTTAAGATGCACCTAAAACACATTCACTAGTCCCTTGCCCTTTGGTTTACCAGATCATTTTAACATGCATTAAGCAGCTTAATCACCACCACACCCTTTGCTACATGCCAATTTCCTGTGTAGACATGCCCAGTGAACGTTAAAGAGGAAAGGGCTCATTTTGGGAAACGTGACTCTCTACAAATTCCTCTCAATGAAAACTGCAAGTGCTGAGCTCTGGCAAAAATAAAATTTTTTTTTTTAAAAAGCAGGCCATAAAAACTTCTACGGAGTTAGGGGAAAAAACAAAAAAGCACCCTACGTGATTTGAATTAGAAGAGTACAAATAATTCACATACGCCTGTGTTTTCACACTAATGCTTAGCACTGCAGTCCTCCGAAAAGTTTATTCTGAAAGCATAAGCTAGAATGCTTTAAGAAAACAAACCATGTCTCACCTTCTATTTGTTCAGGATGATGCTAAAACTAATATTGCTTTTCACACTTCACTGGAAAGTTAGAATGTTGCTGGACAAAAATAAATTTGATATTACAGATGTGTAACGGATAACAGGACAATGGAGAAGCACAGAGGTAGACAGCTTCAAGGAACTAAACCTGAGTTCCCAAATACCTAGGCGACAAACGTTCTAAACATTCTGTCCGCATTTAATATCTTCTATCCTTTGGAAATCTCTCGGCAGCAGTATGACAAACACCGTGGCATTATCGCAAAGGACAGCTGTGGGTTACTTAAAGAGGCTTGTCCTTAGTCCTTTCCCAGATTAATGTATCTACTATGTACAATAAAAAAGGAATGAGGACAAATGAAGTATTTTGTAATCTATAAATATAATCTTAAGCATCTTTAGTAATATTTTGCCTTAATACAATTAACCATATCTACAAGTTCTACAATTTATTTTGAATAAATGAGTGAATGAAAAAGCCCCAAAAGAAAATACACATAAGAAAATCTATCACCTTCCGTCTCTTAGTGTCAAAGTGCATTCTGGGAAAACAGTGAAAGCTGTATCCTTTTGGCACCCATTTCTGTAGCAAAGACAGGGGCTCAAAAACAAACCTGCCTTTGATTTCTGCTTTATTTTGAAACAACCACTTTCTCAAGAGAACAATAATAGCTGCAAAACTTTCCAACTTAGGATATAAACACGCGAATGAGCGCTCACTGTAGGCTACCTTCCGCAATGCAAAATACAGGGGGGTTTCAGAGAAGACGCTCCGCACACGCTATACATGTTACAGGGCAATCATAGGGCAACACTGCAGCCCTGCAACATGAATAGTGGGTGGGCTGTGGATGGAGAAGGTCTTCTCTGAAAATGCCCACAGATGTGCAAGCAAACTGCACTGTCAAGTATTGCACAGAATACATCACAGAACCTCTGGCATTATTACAAGGTAAATAAAGTTTCAGGGGGAAACAGGCTGAAAAGCAGAAACATAAACCTTTAATACCACTGACTGAAATTTTTACTGATGTATTTGAAGAAAATGACCATACGTACAGGCATTCACCTGCACATTTTAAATTCTTGAAGTTTTGAAAGATTGCTAATCAACATGCAAAGTAAATGAACTAACTGGTTAGAACAAAACAATTTTATCAGATTTCAATTCCAAGGAAATTCTATACAGTAGTTGCTTTAGCAGCAGATATCAGCAAGTGCTTGGCTTCTGCTGTGAACAGCGTTTATTACTAGGATGACATTACCAACACAACACCAGTCGCTACACTGAGTTTTAGACCTCGTTGTCTTTCAAGCTTGCTTGAAGAACAGCACGTGTGTGAACTTGGAAGGATTTCACATAGTTGGAAACATATTCTCAGCAAAAAGTATTAATGGCAAATATCTTACCATCAGGAACAAAACGCGATATTTACCATCACACAAGTTGGAGGAAGATGGTACACTCTGAAATACTACTGAATGATTAGTTTTGCATGTTTTTTACCTTAATTGGATAGGCGGAAATATCTTCTTAAACTATACAGAATAGTTGCAAGTTCCCAAGTGATCTTGTTTCATAGTGCATCAGATACTCCTAGGTCCAGATGCATTTTCTGGACTCTCACTTTGTACTTCTTCCTCAAAAGGTCAATTTTTGTTTAAAGAAAATTATCAGTTTTCAGTGCATCCTGGGGGGGGAAAGTACCATCTCTGTCAACAAGCCATCAAAAGTAACGAGGCTTTTTCTACTGAAGCAAGCATCAGATGCAGCGCTAAACAGATTCAGTTAAGAGACATGGACTTCTGCTTCTTCATTCCCATAGGAGGCTACCAGATTACAAGCAAAGTAGCAGTGATCTCGCTTGCCCAGATTCATCGTCTGTTTCTGGAATCCGAGGCAGTAGAGCAGACCGGGTCAACCCCCAGAATTTTTGAGGTGACATCTCTTTCTTCGTAGCAGTGAATTTCCACCCTATGTGACTCCCACAGATTCTGCACTGGGCTATAGTCCACGCATACCTACAAAAAAACCAACACATTGGGCACCATATCAGCATTCAGGAAGGATTTCTAACACATTCGGAACATCTGATAATTCAGTAAGAAAAAAAATAAAAATCAAAACAATCTATTTTACTGGGAACAAGAAAAGTGGCCAAGACATTTCAATATACGATTATTCATTTTTGCATGCATTCATATAGTTATCACAAAAATGCTTTAGAGATATCGCCATAATAAAAATAAGTGATAGTTTTGATGAGAGATTTAAGATGGGGAGGTTGTTTGAGGTTGTTAAGATGGGGAGGTTGTTTGAGAAGGAGTTTTAAGGAATAAAAGAATCGTGTAGTGACACTAACTGTATAACATTTATTGTGTCTTCAATGCAAGGTGAATGAAGGGAAAAGGATCTTCTGAGAAAGCAAACAGGGCTTTCTAAATGTCCTAATAGCACCTTATTTTTACAACACAGAATAGGTCTTGAGTTCAAAGGAAAGCTGGGCTGCAAGTTACTTATTATACCCATTGAAGCTATTTGAGTCAGTAAGTGAAGGAGAGAATAAGATCCAATTTCTTAATGAGAAAATGGAAGATGACCAAAAAGGGACCAGGTTTAGGATGAGAAAAATCAAGTTCAATAACAGAACAATTTCAAAGGATAATGAAGAAAAGCATGAGGGCAGAGAAGACCAACAAAAGCTAAAGGTGAAAAGTTATTTGAATTATAAAGGGATTCAGAAGTTCAAAATTAATTATTTTAAACCGATCATGTTGTCAGCCAAAAGCCTAAACACTTGATTGGGTAGGTAAGAGGAAGCACTCCTGAGTGAGACAATGAAAAGGAAAACAAGATTTCTATTAGGAGAAAGGATCCTAGGTCTTTTTCACACAGACACTCTAACACCGATAAAATGGGTGTTACATTTTATTATACATGTTGCAGGGCTGCAGGTGTGCTCTATGGGTGCCCTGCAACATGTATAATAAAATGTAACCCTCATTTTATCGGTGTTAAGAGTGTCTGTGTGAAAAGGGCCATAGAGCAAAGCCATACAGTTAGATCAAAGAGAGAATAGCTTTGAACAATGACAGAACGTGTGCATAAAAAGTATCTTTACATAATTTTTCTAATACTCTGATCACTTATTTTGGCCAAGAGCAGAGGCCATTATGAAATCCACATCTTGCCAGGCTTCCAGGGCAATACCATGCAACATGCTCTGTACAAACATCTATGGCAGCTCTGTTTCACAGGATTCTCCAGGAACGGGCTGTGCAAATAGCTAAGCAAGGAGTAAAGGAGTTCTGCTCCAATGCAGCACATCAGAGCAGCTCTTCAAAAGTGGAGTATTTGGTCAAGTGAATTTAAACAACGAAATCTATGAAAGTCAAGTATTTTAATTTCCAAACCCTATCTTAGCTGGGAAATTTATCAGATAATAAAAGGACTCTAGTCTCTACAAAGAACTGGATAGGTGCATTAAGCATGAAAATTACAGCTATTAATAGGGGTGTGCATTTTGTATTCGTAATTATAATTACAATAATGAATTTGGTCATTTTGTTATTGTATTTATAATTCTGAATACAAATTTAATAATTCTGAAACAATAAAGTTTTGGAATTCATAATTATTTTGTTATTTCCTGACTGTGGGAAACATACTTTGGGCTGTAACTTTTTTGTTGTGTGTCTGATTTTAATAAAATTTGGAGAGTGTAACTCACCCACAGAAATATACCTGCCAAATTTCAGAAGGATTGGATGCATCGTCCAGATTTTATAAGCATTATGATTCCTAATGAATTTATGGCTGTAACTTTTCTGCCAATCCAATCTGGATGCAATTTGAATATAGTATACCCCTAACAAGTTTTCAGGAAGATTGGGTAACAGATTCCGATTCTGTAACCAATGTATATTTTGCGGTTTGCGCATGCATTTCCAGCTGTAGAAACTTTGTTGTCCATCCAATATGGATGAAATCTGGACTCAGTGTACCTCTAACACAACGGATCATCCCTGCCAAATTTCAGAAAGATTGGACAAAGGGATCCAATTTTATAAGGAACTGAAGGTTTGTGATTTAAACACAAGCTGTGTAAATACAAGTCCTGAAGATTTTGGGACAACAACTAACATTTCAAGATATAAGAGGGACTTCAGTCAACAAAGCAGAGGGAAGGTGAAAGCATCCCAGCAATCAAGAGACATGATCGACACATCCAGGCTGGTCAACTGGCATCCCAAACACACCCTGTGACAGAGGACATAAGAGAATCTCTTATTGGTTGTTTCCTAAGCAGATGCTTCTAACTTCCTAGTAACAAGCAAGGGACCTTGGGGTCTGCACACCACAGAAAATACACGATTGACATTCCTGCTGACCAGTTGGCATCATGAACCCATCTTTTACCACTGTGACAAACGTAAGAGAATCTCTGGTATAGGCTCATTCTCTGGAGATGCTTCCCAGGCTTCCAACTTGTCAGTACCTAGTAACTCTGGCACCTGCTCCTTTTCTGCTCTGCCCACCTCCTCCCTCTTCTTCGTTCTATGTACAAATGCTCCAAAAAGTGGATGTCTGCATATAGTAAAACCACTATAGTTTAAACAGAAGCAACAACTGCAAGTGATTTAAGGAAATTTATAAATTATGTTAAAATCATGAAACTGATATTGCTCATAAAATTTGGAGCCTTTAATCCAATCCTTCTGGAATTTGGCAGGGATGATCCCTTGGGTGAGGGGGAACAACCTGTCCAAGGTTCATCCAAATTGGACGGAAAACCAAGAAGCTACACCTGGAAATGCATGTACAAACCATGAAATGATTAAATTGCTAATAAAATCAGGAACCTTTGTCCAAGCTTCCTGAAAGTTGGCAGGGATGATCCCTTTCAGGATGGGTACAATGAGTACAAAGTTCACACAAATTGTATAGAAAAGAGAATTGGTCACCTACCTTCGGTGAATTCTTTTCTCACATATCCTCTGCATACTCCTCCGGCTGGGTAGTTCTACCGTTGACCGCCAGGAGGCAGATGAGCTTTTTTCTTTTCTGCACCTGCGTCACGGTGCTACCCGGCTCCACCGCCAGTCCGTTTGCAAGCCGAAACTCGTTCTTATTGAACATAACTTGGAAAACTGATAACAAGGGTAACCCCCTTTATAATAATTTGTCGAACCTTTAACTATGTAATTTAACAAGTGAACTTGAAGTAGGTTTCAGTTGAGCGCCCAACTCACTATTACTCAGACTTGTCCCACACCCCCTGTTACTAACAATGCTGCTTGGCAGGGAGGGACGGAGGAGTATGCAGAGGATACGTGAGAAAAGAATTCACCGAAGGTAGGTGACCAATTCTCTTTTCTCCCCATATCTCTGCATACTCCTCCGGCTGGGACGTACCCAAGCAATCTGTCCCAATTTTTTAAGGGTGGGAGCCAGCAGCACTGGGGGTGTCCAGTACCGCTTGTAGCACCCTTCTGCCAAACGCAGCTTCTGCGGATTGCAAGGTGTTAATTTTGTAATGCCTCACGAAGGTATGTACAGAAGCCCAGGTGGCTGCTCTGCATATCTCTTCGTATGAGGCCCTTGCTTTGAACGCGTATGATGTGGCTGCGCTCCTTACAGAATGTGCCCAAATCTGAAGGGGGGGGACCTTACCCTTCGCTTTGTAGGCTTCAGAGATACTCTGCTTTAGCCATTTCGAGATTAAAGTCTTTGTAGCTTTCCTACCCTGGAAACCTTGTCTGATGTTTATAAACAAGGCTGTGGACAGTCTGAATCCCTTAGTCCTGGATAAATAAATCTTTAGTGCCCTCCTTACATCTAGCTTATGCCAGACCTTTTCTTTTGGGTGTACCGGATTGGGGCAAAAGGAAGGTAAGATGACCTCCTGTGACCTATGGAAAAGGGAATTTACCTTGGGAATGAAGGCTTCGTCTAGCCTTAGGGTGACTGAATCCTTCTGAAAGATACAGAAGTTGTCCTCTATGGACAGGGCTCCCAGTTCTGATACCCTTCTCGCTGATGTGACTGCTACGAGAAAAACAACTTTTAAGGTTAGAAAGTAAAGGGATATGTGTTTTAGAGGTTCAAACGGGGGTTTGGTAAGGGCTTCCAGGACCAGGTTGAGGTCCCACGAGGGAACCCTGTGTACCACCGGGGGGGCTAAGCTTCTGGCTGCTCTTAAGAACCTCCTAACATTCCTGTGGGTTGACACTGATCTATTGGATACTGCTCTAAGAACGGAGTCTATGGCCGCTGTTTGTCTGGCCAGTGTGTTTGCCTTAAGTCCTTTATCCAGTCCCATCTGTAAGAATTCGAGGACTTGTGCTACTCCTGCCTTGGTCGGGTCTTGATTTCGACGATTCGACCATTCTGCGAAAATTCTCCAGGTAGCTCTGTAGCTTCTCCTGGTGGCGGGTCTCCTGGAAAGCTGTATTGTATTCAGTACCGCCTCTGAATATCCTCTTGCTCTCAGCGCGGATCGTTCAAGTTCCATGCTGTCAGATTTAGCGTGTGTATCTCTGAGCAAGTTATCGGTCCCTGAGTTAGCAGGGTTGGTGTGATCGGCAGTCTTTGATATTGGGCGTTGCTTCTTTCTATTAGTTCTGAGAACCATGGTCTCCTTGGCCACCATGGTGTTATCAGGAGTAGGTGTGAGTTCTCTCTGATTGCCTTGGATATTGTCTTCTGAATGAGTGGAATGGGGGGAAATGCGTATAGAAGCCCCCTGGGCCATGGGCAGTTCAGTGCATCCGTTCCTTCCGCCTCTCTGCACCGGTGGCGTGAGATGAAGCGGGGAACCTGTGTATTGTTTCTGGTGGCGAATAGGTCCATCAGAGGTAGACCCACCCATGTCACCAGGTGTTGGAACACTGATCTGTCCAGTGACCATTCGTGTGGGTCGATGGTCTGTCGGCTCAGCCAATCTGCGCGTGTGTTGTCCAGGCCCTTGATGTGGAGAGCTTTCAGCGATGATAGGTGTATCTGGGCCCACTCGAACAATCTTGTTGCTTCCTGAAATAATTCCCTCGATCTCGATCCCCCCTGGTGATTGACGTAGGCTTTTGCCGTCACGTTGTCTGTGTACACCAGGAGGTGGTGTGAGGTAAAGGTTGGATGCAGGTGTTGTAGTGACAGTCGTATGGCCTTCAGTTCAAGGACATTTATCCTCTTTGTCGCATCTCTCCTGGACCAGAGGCCCTGGGTCGTGTGGGTCCCTGAGTGTCCTCCCCAGCCCATGAGGCTGGCATCTGTTGTTACCACTATCCTCGTTGGTTCCGATAGTGGTACCCCTTCTAGGAAGGTTTTTGGTTTTAACCACCAGGACATTGAGTCTTTTAATTCCCGTGGTATGGTGACCCACGGATTGAGTCCTAGCGTGAGCTCTCTTTGAAAACTCCTTAGCCGCCTCTGCAAGGGACGAAGGTTGTAGCGACCCCATGTCACTTGTCCTATGCAGGATACTAGGAGTCCTAATAGGCTCGCTAGCGGTTTGAGTCTCATGCGTTTTTGACGTTTGAGGAGTCTGATTCGTTGTTGGATCTTTTGTTGTCTGTCTGTTGGGACGAATGCGAGGTCTAAGGAGGTATCTATTAGGATTCCTAGGTGTTCTAATGTCTGTGTAGGGATCAGATGGCTCTTCTCCCTGTTTATGAGGAATCCGTGCCTCTCTAGGTACTGAATCGTTGTGTTCAGATGTTCCTTCGCTCTGTCGGGGGAGTTGCTCCTGATCAAAAGGTCGTCCAGATACGCATAAATGTGAATGCCCCTGCTGCGTAGGTTGGCTATCAGTGGTGCCAGGATTTTTGTGAACGTCCTGGGTGCTGAGGATAGGCCGAAGGGTAGAGCTCTGAATTGCCAGTGCTGTTTGTCGTAGGCAAATCTGATCCATTTTCTGTGTGGTTTCCATATTGGTATGTGCAGATAGGCTTCCTTCAGGTCTAAAGACGTCATCCAGTCTCCTTTCTGCAGGGTGTGGCACACTGACATTGCCGTCTCCATCTTGAATTTGCGTGTCTTTACAAATTTGTTCAGTGATTTGAGGTCCAGAACAGCTCTCCATTTCCCGACCTTCTTGGAGACCAGGAATATGATGGAATAGATGCCTGAGGAACGATCCTGTTCTGGTACCTTTTCTATTGCTCGGATGACTTGTAGTCTTTTGATTTCGTTTGTCATAGCCGTGTGTTTTTGTAGGTCTTTGAGGACTGGGGACGGAATGAATTTTTGTCTGGGAGTGCGTTCCAGTTCTATCTTGTAGCCTTCCGATATTGAGGAAAGGACCCAGGCATCTGATATCAAGGCTCCCCATTTGTCTTTGAATAGTTGTAGTCTTCCTCCTACCTCCTGGGATGCATAGTCATGCGTCCTGTTTGTGGTGGCCGGATCCAAAACCTCTTTGTCTTCTTTTGTCGAATCTCCCGGGTCTCGAACCCCTTCCTCTGAAGGAGAAGCCGGTGGAGAAATCTCTGTGGTTTTGGCTGTGTGCTCTTCTTGAGGTGCCTCCGAAGCCCCTAAATCTGAAGGGGTAGCCACGAAAAAATCCCTTCTTTGGTGCCACTTGTTGAAGGGTTTTAGCTTTATCCTTGGAGTTAGCCTCCTCCAGTACTTTTTCTAGGCACACTCCGAAGAGTTTGGACCCCTTATAGGGTGCTGCCGTGAGCAGGTTCTTGGCAGTGGCATCCCCTTGCCAGGAGCGTAACCAGACGCGTCGTCTGGCCGCTATGTCGTTTGCCATAGCTCTGGCAGACCAGGTTAGGGCATCTGTGGTTGCGTCTGCCAAGAAAGCCGTGGCCATGCAGATGCGAGATGATAGCTTTTTTGCTCTTTTTTCGGGTAGCTCAGGGTCCTGAGCCTCCCTCATCCATGCTAACAGGGCTCTAGAAACATAAGAAGCTACAATGTTAATTTTTAGGGATGCTGCTGTGGAGTCTGTCGCTCTCTTGAGGGCCGAGTCCACCCCCCTGTCAGTGATGTCCCAAGGGTGACAATCCCCTTCAGTTGGGAATACAGTTTGTCTCACTAGCGAGGCAGCGGCTGCATCAATCTTCGGGCTCTTAAAGAGAGGTTCTTTCCTCCTAGAAAATGCGTAGAGAGAGTCCTGAGATCTGGGCATTTTGTGTGATTTATCAGGGTACTTCCATTCTTCTAATACAATCTTCTCAAATGCTCTGTCTAATGGTAGGCCCTGATCCCTACCATGTACCGAGGGAATGTAATCCCTGGTTTCCTCCTCCTCTGAGTCTGATGACTCCCCCTTAGTCGCTCTCTCCTTAAGTTTGAGAGTCTTAATGACGTGACTCAGCAGCTCTTCCCTATACTGGTTAGGGAATTGCCTGTCCCTTTCTCTGGGGTCTGAGGGGAGGGTGTCAGAGCATTCCCCCTCTTCTAGTTCAGTGCTCTCCTGTGAAGAGCCTGGTTCTGATTCAGACGTTGTCTGATTTATGTTTTCCTGCCTGTCCTCTGCCTGGTAATCTTCTCCCTCAGAGCCCTGAGGGGATAGCAATTATTGCAGGCCAGCTCCACCTAGTGGGGATTTAGCTTTCGTTTTCCCCTGCCTGGGAGCCTTTCCTGCTCTTGGTCTCTTGGGGGAGGGGACCCTCGTGGGGGACTCTCTTTTGTTTCCCCTTCTTTCCAGTGTGGGACAGTTTTTTAATGACCCCCATCATCTCTTCCATAGTCTTTGCTATGGAGGCTAGGGAAGGGGTTTGGTTCCCCTGTTCCCCTTGTTCCGATTCCGTAGCCCTTGCCCTGCTCGCGGGGATAGGAGGGGGTGGTACAATCCCCTCTGATGAACTCATGGCTGGGGCTCGTTACAATTGGCACGGGTCCAATCGGGTTGGTCCCGGCCTGAGGCGGGGGGAGTGCCGCGGAGAACAATCCCCTCTAAACGGGGACTAATTGCAGCCTCCCCTGCTCCCCGGCGCTGTGCGAGGGAGCCGGCGGGGAAAAGTTAAAGGTTTTCTCTTACCGGCCTATCTGGCGAGCCGTGACAGTGTCCGGATTCGCCTCCCCAAGTGCCCCGCCGAAGCCTTGTCCTAGGCTTCCTATTTTCACTGTTTATTTTTTCCAAACTGCTTTTTTCTTATTTGTAGGGACCTGTGGATCCCTAGAAGCCTCCCGACGGTCCAGAGGCAGATGAAGGACTGGCGGTGGAGCCGGGTAGCACCGTGACGCAGGCGCAGAAAAGAAAAAAGCTCATCTGCCTCCTGGCGGTCAATGGTAGAACTACCCAGCCGGAGGAGTATGCAGAGATATGGGGAGAAAACAAAGACTTTACAGCTTCAAATGTGTGCGTAAACGACAAAACCTCAAGTGTTTGCAGAATTGAGACCCGTTATCCAATCCTTATGAAATTTGGCAGGGATCATTCCCTGGATGAGGGGTACAATCAGTCCATATTTGAAGCAAATTGGATAAAAAGGGCAACTGGGATTCTTACCTGTGAATTGCCCTTCTGTAGCCTTACAGGGAGTTTTATTCGGACTCAGGGAGCGATCTCCCTCATGTCCACTAGGAGGCAGCATAGACTTTCCACTGGGGATGCGTAGGGAGAGCGTGCCCTTGCTTCCCCGGGGGGGGGGGAAGGGGAGGGGGGGCTGGGCGGAAACAAGCTTAGACTGGCACCAGCCCACAAAGACTTTCCAAGTACACTGGTATATGCATTGGGTGGACTTTCGCTTAGAAGTTAGCAGAGTGCGTATAACAGAGTCAGAATAGCCCAGACCCTGAAGCACTAGGGTCTCAACAGCCATGCTGTTAGTTTCAGAAACTCTGGTTGCTGATACAGGAGGGGTCCCTGTGACAGCAGGTCTTGTGTGACAGGTAGCATGAGGAGGTTCCCGTGTGAGCAAGTCTGTGAACCATGGCCGACGAGGCCAGAAGAGGGCCACAAATATCACCATGACTCGATGGAACTTGCAACGGCGGATCACACGGCTGAGTAAGGGGAATGGAGGGAAGGCGTAGAGAAGGCCCGGAGGCCATTGACGGCTGAGAGTATCGGCGGCTTCGGATTTGGGGTGTGGGTTCCTGCTGAAAAAACAGGGCAATTTGTAGTTGGTCGGAGAGGCAAATAGGTCAAGGATTGGGGTGCCGAACGTCTCGATGATTAGTTCAAATGCAGTCGGGCTGAGGGCCCATTTCCCTGGATCCAGGGTCTGATGGCTCAGCCAGTCGACTTCGACATTGTCTACGCCTTTTATGTGGAGGGCTGACAAAAGAGAGTAGGTGACACTCTGCCCAATGCATCAAGCGGGAGGCTTCCTTGTGCAGCGCCTTCGACCGAGAGCCCCCCTGGTGGTTGACGTAAGCCATGGCTGTGATGTTGTCTGTGAAGACGATCACATGGCTCTCGAGTCATAAAGAAGCAGTGGTGGCCATCTGTAAGGTATATGACAATGCCTTGTAACTCTTGCGGAGTCCAATTTCTACTCCCTTATCAGTGGGATCCTTCAGGAGAAGGTCCTCTGCAAAGGGGAATACCGACTGGCGGGCTAAGGAGGCGGCTGCTACGTCCACCTTAGGAGGCTTGAAAATGGGATCACTCTGCTTGGTGAATGAGTATAGGGTCTTCAGGACTCTAGACACCTTGGTTGTTTTAGTGGGTTGTTTCCATTGAGCCTTAATGTTTTTTTCAAAGGCTCGGTCCAGGGTGACCCCCTTGCCGTCACTATGGAGTTTGGGTATATATTCCCTGTCCGAATCCTCGCTGTCAGATGATGAATCAGAGTCTCTCTTTTTTTGCGTGCTCGGGGTGATTCTGGGTACCCTCTTCGCCCTCCTGAGGAGTTTGGGGCCCTGGTCAGAAGGGAGTTCTCTGCCCACATCCTTGGGGCCCTTTGCCAGGATCTCCTCCCATTCGGGGGTGTCATGGTCCCCTGCCCCTGAGGAGTAGTCTTCATTATCATCTGAGTCCTCTGAGGGGGAGGAAGTTACGGGTGGAGGGGTTCTGGCTCGAGCCTGGCCCTTGCGCTTTTTGCACAGGGATGCTCTCAGCCGTCAATGGCCTCTGGGCCTTCTCTACGCCTTCCCTCCATTCTGACTCTGAAGAAGATACCAATAACTCTCCTTCCTCTGAGGGGGACTTGCCCTGCTCATTCTCTGAGGAAGACCCGAGGAGGTCCTTGAGGGAATACTTGTGGGCTTGCTTGTGTGGTGTCCTGTGTTTGCCTTTGCTGGCTCTCTTAGAGTCCCCTTTAAAGGAAGGTTTGGAGGGGGGGGGTTGCGTTTTTGTGCGTTTTTGTGCCCTCCTTTGGTTGCCCTCAATGCGCGCTAGGACCCCCATCATGGACCTGAGCGCGTCCATCTGGAGCCTTTGAAAGGACTCCATAGTATGCTCCCCTCTTACTTGTGAGGAGGCAGAAGTGTCTGCCTCCTCCTCTTCCTCCATTTCTATTCCGTCCTGTCCGTCCTCCATATTGCTGCGTGGCTCCTCCTGTCTGTAGAGCGGGGGCGGCAGCCTGGGTGGGAATCTCCGGCGCAGTTTCGCTTTTGCGCCGGGGCGAAGCGGCACCTTCTTGGCGTATCTCGGCTCGGCGGGCGGCCGCCCTGCGAGTTTTGGCGGTCTCCGCCATCCAGGCATGTGTCCTGGAGGGTCGTAGCCGGAGGCCAAACCCTCAGCGCCTGAACACCTGGGCCGTACCCAGGGGCTGGCACTGGGAGAAAATTAGAGCAGGAGGCCGCTCGATCTGTCCAAGTTTGCTGGAGACTGAAGCCTCATAAGTACTGACCCCCTCCCTCGTAAGGAGAAAGGAGGTTAGAAATCTGGAGGGGGTGTGGAGCACCCCTGCTGTGCGTCCTATCGGATCAGAGGCAGACTTTCGACTGGGGAAGCAAGGACACGCTCTCCCTACGCATGCTCAGTGGAAAGTCTATGCTGCCTCCTAGTGGACGTGAGGGAGATCGCTCCCCGAGTCCAAATAAATGGACTGAAAGCTATAGAAAAAGTTACAGCCAGAAATCAATTTCCCATAGAAATCAATGGGAAAAAAACAAAGTTTAATAACGATAACGAATGTATATAATATTAAATTATGAAATCCAAAGCTACATAAAATAATCATGAAATTACAAATTCAGTAATGGGTTCCTGGTGCAGAACCCCTAGCTATTAGCCATTTGGTGTGAAAATCCAATTATTGCTATTTTCAACTCACTTTTGCTGCACAAATTGGGATTACCTTGCAAAGCATCGACGCTGTTCACGTGAATTCATGTTGCTTTATCAGACTAAACGAATCCCGCTTCCTATAGCCAGTGATGTTCTAGAGAGAAGCCCTCTTTTGAATTTGAAGGTCTTCTCACAAGCCACGAGAAACGTTTGACTGCTTTGACATTTTGCTTCCAGGTGAGATTATAGAACCGTTACTGCACCTG
This sequence comes from Sphenodon punctatus, assembly GCA_003113815.1. Classification (NCBI taxonomy): domain Eukaryota; kingdom Metazoa; phylum Chordata; class Lepidosauria; order Sphenodontia; family Sphenodontidae; genus Sphenodon; species Sphenodon punctatus. Next base: position 875,614 of record QEPC01000632.1, read on the forward strand.
CATTTTTGTAACCCATTATTTCAAGTTTAGAACAGCAGGATTTATCTGTATCTTCCACCTGCAGGAGCGGATACCTTTTTAGGCTATTCAAAGGAGTCAAACAGCCTCAAAATGGAGGTTATTACCACAGCAGGATGCCACATTCACTCAAGAGGTTATTTCTAAAGTGGCTCGGGAATAATTAACAGCTTTTATCTTGACTATTCAATTTTTCACTGCTAGATAGTAAAAACATTTCATGACACATTTAAACTAAAGATATTTCTACTTTCTTTGTATCTTCTATTCCACTACTACTATTATGGAACTCCCTACCCCTGTCTCTGCCTGCTCATCTTCCAGAAATGATGCAAGACCTTTCTGTTTGGCCTGGCATTTAGCAGGCAGAGACAGGGCTGGGGGGGATTAGGGAGGGGATCTAAGGGGGTTTTAAAACAGTTTTTATCGTTTGTAAGCTGCCCTGAGCCTTAATGAGAGGGTCGGAATATAAAATTTAAATAAAGTCAATGAATGCATCCTAATTTCTCTCTGCCTCTGCGCAGTCCTTGCCACCAAAGGAAATTGCACTGAACCACTGCCACTGTTCCACTTAAAATCATGAGCCTTAGTTGGAGGATTTAGAGTGTGCCTGGCTGCTACAAAATAATTGTCAGAGGATTATGAAGAACAGAGAAACATGCAGAGATAAACCTACTATTTTATGTACATTTCCTCGTTAACAAAAAGGGAACACACTCTTGTTGAGAACTCTGCTGCCAGGGTCATCTACCTCTACCACCCGCTTTGATCATCTTCAGCCCCTCCTCTCCCCTGGCTCCCTCCACCTGAATGCATTCAACACAAGCTCCTGGGTCTTACTTTCAAGGCCCTTCATGGCCTTGCCCCCTCCTCTCTCTCTGCACTCGTACATTGCTGGTGCTATATAAATACTTACGACAAATGAAATACAAAAGCTAGTTTGTGTCTAAGCAGAACACTTTTGTAACTTCTCAATGAAGTATCAGCTATTCTTAGCCAACAGGCCGTCCTTCTTAGGGCTTCACCCTATGATAGGATGGTATAAAAACTAGCAACTAAGGCTGCTTTTAAACGAGGGCGCGCTGAAGCGCCTCCTCAATGCCGCGATAAAGCAAAGCCGCCGGAAGTGACGTTCTCCCCGTTGCCGGTGGCTGGAGACACGGGGCTTTGGAGCGGCGCGTTCTTAAGCCAGATAATTTAAGTCTTAAGAACGCGCCGCTGCAAAGCCCCGTGTCTCCAGCCGCCGCCGGCAACGGGGAGAACGTCACTTCCGGCGGCTTCCCTTTATCGCGGCGTTGAGGAGGCGCTTCAGCGCGCCCTCGTTTAAAAGCAGCTTCATATGGGCACCAGTTCTGTCGCCAAAATGAATGGGATCACACCTGTACGAACTGTAACGCACATAGCAGAGGATTGCAGTTAGCCAAAGAGGCGGCTGTTCAAAATTTCAACCCGACTTAAGCAGCTCAGAGCTGACGTCAAGAGTTTATACATCAGATTTTTCTTGTCTTTTTTGTCTTTGAAGGCTGAACAACATGACCCTGCTTTGAAAACACAGGGTCATACTACATTTTGAAGGGTGGAGACACCAAAAGGCAAGCAAGGAAATCAGGGAGGGTGGGTGAGATGAAAAGGTATCAGTCAAACAGACTACACTGGATACTCCCCCCCCGCCCCCTCCAACATTCATTTGTTCATTTAGTCCAGCTCCTAACATGTAGCTACATATATATTCTACTGGCATTTCAGACAATACAAGGCAAAATTACCAGCAAGAAAATCACAAAGAAGTAGACTAGAACAAGAAATTTAAATAATGGTAATCCCTAGATAGAGTAACAAATTCACAATAAACATGGAAGGTGCGAGTGAACATACGCAACAAATCAGAGGGGGAAATTACTGTACACTCAATCCTGGAGACTGAAAATATCATCAAAAAGGGTAAAGAGGACAAACTTGCATCCAATAGATTTTAACAAGTAACTAATATGTTCTGCCATCAACAACTGACTGTTTCTCTACTGCCTGTAAGATTATGTTCCGGGGTGGGGGTGTTATTCTATTAAATGTGCATGTAGAGCTTCAAACAATGGTGCCTTGATGCTCAATCACAACTTTTAGATGCTACTGAAATACACGTAAAATGAGAATTGCACACTACAGAAACCGACATCAAGATGTTCTTTGGCTAGCTTTAGACAGAACTTCAAATAACTTCATAAAAAGGACAAAGCAAATGCATAATTTGAAAAGGCACAAGAAAAAAATCTAACTTTTTTCCATTTCCTTGAGATTAGGAAGGAAAGCCAAGCTTACTTTCCGGTTCATTTATAGTGAATGCTCTTTTAATTTAAGTATTTTAGTATTTTGGTTGTTACTCTTGGTTATTTGTCAAGGCCAATGCGCCAGCACAATACAAATTTTGAATTCAATAGTGAATGCTTTTGTACAATAATGCTTTTAAACAATAATGCTATGTTCCCCTAAGCGTTTGCAGGTTGGACTGTAGTTAAGGACAGAATTAGCAGCCTCTGTTAATTTACAAATAAGATTTTGAATCACTAGAAATAATAGCAAGAAACATGGTTTTACCCAGGAAACCAGCTGTGTTCTGTAGACGGTCGGCCATTCAGACTCAAGTTGCAGGCTTTGTATACTGTGAGGGTCTCATGTACATATCCATGAGGATTCACATATGCAGCCATAGGTCCACACAAGGATAAACTACAACAGATCATTAGGAGTCAGTAATATATCTAGGTTTCCAAGAGAGACGTCAAAAAGGAAAGACTAGAAAGTAATTATTTACATAAAAACCAATTAAAATTTGAAATTCAGGCTATCAGCAGCAATCTAGTCTGCTTGTCAGTAAGATTTATTGAGCTATAGTATTCAAAAGGGCAGGACAGAATTGAAACAAGCAAGCACGGGTACCTGTGACTTCTCAACTTCATGAATGTATCCCTGTCTCTCCCTATGTTCCCCTCCACTTTGTCTCCCCTAGAACATAAGCCCCCGGGGGCAGGGAGCCATTTCTAACGACTTTTAAGTGCCAAGTACACTGCTTGCGATATAGCAATTCTCAAATTGAAAGAGGTACCTATTTTTGTACCTGCCGGTAATACCCACATTTTTGAGTAACCTGTTGGGTATTTGGTGGGGTGACCAATCACCAGTTGGGTACCCTGATAGCCCCTCCCCCCAATCAGTAATTTCTTGTACCGATTTTGCTGTTACAAATCAGTAAATTGGGAGAAAAAACTGAAAAAATTAGGACTGGAAGTCAACATTCTGGGATACTGATTACCCAAATGGAATCCAAGTTGGGTTCAGATTCATACCCAAGGTTTTGGAGTTGATTCCCATTTTTGTGGGTACTCATTTCAGCTCTAATCAATACTTTATAAAAGATGGAGAAATATTTTAACCTTCACAGTGCTAGATGAGTAGGTGTTGCTTATAGCACGCAACCCATTACAAGCAACGGCATCCGTTTTGAAAAAATACTACTTTGACATGGCTAATGACTGAAGACAGTGATCTGCTATAAACACTACTTGAGCATATGTTTATTGTAACTCTTATGATGAGTTTTAAACAGTTTATAAAAATAAGGTATTACTCAATTCATCCATCACTTTCGTGAATGAACATATCTGGAGTCCTCAAATCATATACACCAACCTCAAAGATCTGTTTGTTTAGCAGACAAGAGGCAGAATTTTGTTATTTTTAATCCAGATAATCAAAATATTAGTGTGACATACAAGGTGTGATGACCGAGATGGACATGATAAACTGAGATCTTTCCATCACTAACGTCTATGCTCCTTAAAGTCATCATTAACAACCAATTGCATTAAATGTCTAATGATATGGGCCCGGTGACATCTGGATTTGCTCACTCTTGTAATTGAAGTTGTGGGGGGGGAAGTAAAAGAATACATAATTCAAACATTAATAGAGCATAACAACTGAGTGTCTTCCTAAATAAGCAAAAGTCAACCAATTAAAAAAATACTCACCTAAATATTTCATTTTTAGTTGTTATTTCTGTGTCTTGACAATGTTTACAACAAAGAGATGTGCACTTCAAGAGGAAAAAAACCAAGTGTCATTAATGAAAGTTTAGCTATCTGGTAGGATATAGTGGTACATAATCAGAAGCAATATCATTTTAATAAAAAAAAACAACCTAAAGGCTTAATCCTATAGAAATTCTAACTCCTGCACGGACTTAAACTTGTACTTACGTTTAGGACCCTGAGTACTTCTATTGGTTTTAATGGGTCAAGTTAGGGTACCAAGTACACATGCACAAGCAGAAGAATGAGGTCTTTATACTGCATTAAGTACCTTCTTTTAAAAATAAAAAACAACAACAACAACTCTGGAGAAATAAAAAAGCTGGTATAAAAGTTAGTATAACAAATATACTCATTTAATTTCTGAAATATTTAATTTCTGAAATATAGAATTAATTTAGAAAAAGGTAGGAGTTAACTTCTTCCTAAAAATATTGTGCAAAGTACTGGTTGTTCTCCCCAAAGCCTATAAGCAGCATAATTTATCACCTATGATTTCCAGAAAGCAAGCACTCAGTAGAACAATCCATCAGTGACACGGCAGAGAAAATAAGCATTAAAGATCAGTTTATTGGGATATTTTGCTCAAGTAGAAATGGACGAACTATGAAATATTTCCTTCTGCCTTACAAAAAGGCAATACCTTAAAAATTCTGTCGAGCTTGCTGGAACAGAAGAATCTTCTCTTGGAAATAACGTCTGATCAATTGTGAGACTTTTTTTCTTTAAAACCATGTTACAGCTTTGTACTTTGGGTCGCCACTAAGTTCCAACTCCAAGCAGTCACTTTAAAATGTGCTGCCCACTATGCTTCTTTCTGCATCAACACCCCATGTTGTCTCAAGACCTTACTCAACTTTTAGACTTACTGCACCTTTTGTCTCTCTGCACAATCATGCTTTTGCATTTTCCAGGATGCACTCGAAACCTTCAGCTATTTCTCTTTTAGGGCTTGTCCACATCAGCAGATAAGAGGCAATAAACCTGTAGTTCCCTACACACAGGGACCCATAGTCAATGGGTTTCCCCATTTTCTTTCATTCACACAAGCGGTGTTGTAGCAAAACAAAAAAGGGGAGATTATTCATACCTGCCAACAGTACTTCTTTGGCTGGTACAGTAATAAGCTTCATTCTGGGCTTCCTTGCAGTGTAGGTTTTGTACTGGGTTCAGCAGACAAAGGGGATCAATCCAACCGGAGAAAGAGCTGTGGTTTCCATGCCTCATTTAACTACCCCAGCTCTTATTGTTTATTTTTGCTTGGGGGGGGGGGCACATTTGTCGCTTTAACACGCTTGGGATAAGCGCTACTATCAAACAACAAAGAAAGCTAACACTCAGGAGGTAGCTGTGCGTCCGGGATCAAGATGAAAACTAAAACTAGCACAGCCAAGAGAGAGAGAGAGATCACACTCTCTCAGCTGAAGCAACTTCAAGAGGAGAGAGCAGGGGTGCAGGAAGAACCTTCTCCAGAGGATCTGCGCCTGCATTCTTCTCTCGGGGAAAATAGCCAAGGGGAGCGAGGCTCCTGCACTCCCCTCGGTTCCTTTCTCAGAGGGAGATAGGAGCGCAGGTGCAGATTCTGTGGCGAAGGCCCTTCTTGCACCCCCACTCTCCTCTTGCAGCCGCTTCTCAGCTGAAAGAGCACGCAAGTGCCGTTTCTGATTGAAAGGGGGTGGGGGGTGTCACAGCCAGAGAAGAAGCTTTTTCTAGCTGTCACCCTGCCCCCCCTTTCCATCAGAGCCAGGCTGGGGAGAGGGAAAGCGCTGAATGGCACCACCGGGGGCAGCTGCCGCCAGCATCTGCAACGCACGCAGGGGGCTGCTCTACACCCTAAAACATGTGAGGGGGGGCTGCACGGACTGAACAGACTCCAGCAGGATATTGTCTTGTTTATAAACTCTCTTAGGAACGAATCCAAATCCCATACAAACAGAAGACTTAAATATCTTTATAACATAGAAAAAGCATTAAAAAAATAAAAAATAAAAACAAATAAAGAGAAGAGCTCTCTTCAGCAACTATCCAATGCCTCTTTAAGGGTGCATATATTACCATATAAAATATTTATAGGAAAATACTGCCCATTCAGTAGCCTTATATTATCTATTACTCCAATCCAAAAATTGCCAAATGGGTTTATACAGCATTTTTAAAAAATGGATGGACTTTATGTCTGTCTGGCACAACTATCTCCTTTATTTGGGGCAAGTATACACTAGGCTAAAGTCAACAGTATATATTTTCAATCTATATAAATGCTACATAAACCCATGACAATTTTTTGATTGGAGTAAGATATAACGTAAGGCAACGTACTGGATGGGCAACATTTTCCTTTAAATATTTTAAGGAGGGCATTTTATAATTCCAAAATCAGAAAGAGTATCAAGAACTGCTAGGTTGCAGAAATTGGCAAGTACACCCAATATTGTTCTGGAATGTGAAATACTCCTTTTATATCTGAGGCTGTTTAGATCTTTCTTGTGGATTTAGTGCATATGACATACCAGACTGATAAAGTTGGAAACTAAAGGGTTTTTATCTACAGTATATGATTAGATGGTCACAAAACAAGCTTCCCTAACAATTTTAAGTTCAATGCTTATTCAGCCTTCTCATTTTAGGGATGTTTTATCTATTATATAGGGAATTTTCTATATTTTTATATATTCATGCATTCGGAAGCACCCAAATTCATTCAACTCACAATAGCTTAGCAATGCTACTGCATATTCCTACCGTAAACAGGAGATTTTTGTGTGTGTGTGAAACTGGTACTAGCTGCATCAGGGCTTCTAGCACCATCTTTTGGCTGGAACAGCATAATGAAATGCTGAAAGAGGATTTTAAAAGTATGGCTGGCAGTCTCTCAGTCTGGAGGACAGGCTTCCAAGGACTGCTGTGGTGGGGGGAGAAAATGCTGCTGAACACTCCATGCCAGCCAATACCAACAGAACACATTTCCCACCAAAATATGAACTTCAGAAGAGAGTGGCAAAAATGAATAAAGTCTTAAAATTGGAAATGCTAAAACTTGGTTAATCTTGTTATTGTTGCATGGCAGAGAATCAAAATAAAGGAAAAGGAGACCTACTTTGTTCATAATATCTAGCTCACAGCGCAGCCTCTGAATAGCGCTTCCTATTTTAAGTAGCTGAATACGTAACGTATCATCAATGGGCAGGCAAGCAGCCACTCTGTAGGAAAAGTCTGTGGAAAAGAGTATTTGACATTACAATTTAAGAAACAAATAAAGAATCATGTTTTCAGGGATGCCTCTCAGAGTATCATTCTGACTGCACATTTTTTTTAAAAAAGAAAAATTATACTAGTTGAGAAACTATAGCTATTGGATGTGGGCAAAAGCCTTCCATTGCCTCTGGTAAGGCCAGCACTCAAAATGTGTCTCAGTGCATCCTAGCGCCAATCCCAAAAATGTGCTTTGTGTGTCATATTATGGAAAGTTCATTTCTGGAGTATTTTTGTATTTGTACAATGTAAATCAAAATTAGAGCTGAAACGAGTATCTGCAAGAGCTGGTATACCCTCTTCGAATTTCTGGTACCTGAATCATCTTGAGAATTCCAGGTACTAATGGATAATCGATTAGTGTTCTATTCAGGTACCTGATGTCCCAGAATGCCCTGGAACACTGACTCCGGTCCTGATTCTGAGATTGGTAACCAGAAAAAAAAATGAATCATTGGTACCAGGAGTTACAATTTTTCAGGTCTCCAGGTACCCAATCAGCAATCGGTAACTGACATGAAACCTGAAAATGCAGTTATTGCTCGGGCGTACCAAATTAGGTATCCGTTTCAGTTTTAATTAAGACCCAACAACAACCAAGTTTCTTATTTGCACAAACAAGTTTTTTTAAAAAAATAAAAGCACGACCCCAATCCTAAACACACTTGCTCATTCATAGTTCCATTGATTCTAATGAAACTTACTCATGAGTAAGTGGGTTTAGGATTGGGGCCTATGTGCATAAAACCCAGTGCCTTTTAACAAGGATTTACAAATAATGCAACTTTGCTGTATTTGTTCTTGGATTTATCATATAACCATTGCTTGAGCCCAAGAAAAATAGCCAACAATTTTATAGAATCCCATGGCCTACTGGTGCATTAAATTTTTTTTTTAAAAAAATCGATAGCATTCATGAGATAAGCAGCACTCAAAATCACATAAAAGTGTGCATGTTTCAAATACCACTAAACTTTTCCTAGAACTAGCACTGGACCAACAATTAGAAAAAGAATAATTTAGATGACTATACATCAAAATGCAAAAAGGTGGAACTGGATGAAAATCTAGAATCATCATTAACATACCTACTGGATTTGATGGAAGCGACTCATCTTTAAGATTTTCATCCCACTCATGTAGTTGCCGCTTGACTCTCTCCATTAAAATTTCCTTTTGTTGGAAGAAAAACCTAATTTAACTTTTCTTCTTTAAGAAAGTAAAATGGGGAATAAGCTTACCATAAGGACAGTTTAGCTATTCAGTGTATTATTCTGCTATTTCTAGAGATTTCTCACAAACAGAAAAATTAGCCTTTATTTCCACTTTCTCAGATGCAAAAAGGGATTACGTTAGTTCTCAACAAATAATTATATTCATGCAACTCCACAACTGGTCTCTCCTCAATAAGCAGTATTGTCGTTCCACAAGAGACAAGTAGTAGTAGGTTAACAGCCGGGATGAATAGTACTAGGGTTGGAATATAAAAACGCCAACAAAGCAAGGAGCACTACAAGTATGATTCAGACTTGGAGAAATATTCTTAATGGCGGATGTATTTTTCTACTGAACTGAAGAGCTGGAAATGCAGCTTGGATTGGATCAGGAAGCACATCGAGTCATCCTGCAACTTTTGACCACAAAAGTCCACGTGTATAAAATATGAACAGGTGTGTGTCCAGACTGGACAGTTACACAAGCAATCAACATGCAAAAGAATAGTATTTTGTGCAGATGCAATGTGAGCAAGTTTTACATGACTTGTCTATCAGCAGACTTTTTAAAAAACTGGACCAAAAGGGGTCTTTGTGATCTCAAGAAGGAGAAGAAACTTGCTTGAAATTCCTTGATCAAATATAATGCAAGTTAAGGACAGGCATGTAATGGTCTGCCATTTTGCAACAATTCAGTGCCCTTTTTGGGGAGAGAAGAAATGTTTCAGCACTGATGGGAAAAAGAAAGAAAGGATAATTCCCGATTAATACTTACAGCATCATACAAGGAATAGAGCCATGGAGGCCAAGAAGTCAAACTAGCACAGCGAAACTTCCGCTGAAACAAACAAAAACAAACATATAGATATAGATCATTTTCACTTCTGAATACCAAGTCATCATGCATGAAGAAGAGAGGGGCAAAAGAACCTCTGAAATAACAGCACTGGATTCAGGTGTCATGATGAGTAGTCAATGTTAGCACCATGATGGACCTTAGCACTTTCACTTCAAAAACTGTGCAAATGCAGTAAGGCTGACAACTTCCAATTGAAAAAAAGCTACATTTTACTGATTAAGAAATGGAGGCATCAAGAGGTTAAACCTCAAAAGGAACACCATGAACTTTAAGTCTGAAGTTTCCTGCTGACATCTGTGGTTTCCATCACATTCATTTATATTTTTAAAAGCAGTGTCTTCCTTTCTTGTTGCAATATGAATGAGCCACACAAAGAACAGAGGGAATGGAATGAATATGCAGGGTAAACCGTGAAATCATCTACATCACAAGTATGATCAGATACACAATAATACAACAGAAAAATGTTTTTATAACTGTAGATTATGCTTATGAAGATCACATAAAAATCAGGCAGACACGAGACTTCCCAGTTCTGTTATTAGCTTCCTTAAATGAAAAAGTTAACACAAAAGTGACTGGCTGGCCTGGAAACACAGCCTAGAGCCCTTGACTCTCAAGCCTGTGTTAGATAACAAAACTTGTGAGGGACCGTAGTTATTTATCATTTATACAGTGCTTTCAGTGGCGAGTGCATAACGATCCTGATCTAGTGGACGCTCAAAATAATCCCAGGAGGCAGGTCAATATTATTCACACTTCACAAATGAGGAATTGAGGATGAGAACGAGTGACTGGCCCAAGACCTAAGCCAAGTGAGAGACCATGGTTAAGATGGGATTTGAACCCTGGTCTCCCAGGTCCAAGTCCAACACCTTATCCCCTAGGCTACACCAGCTCTTGACAAACGGGTGCAATGCTCATTCACCAAGGCGCACAGGGGGTTTGTGTGTGCGTAAGTTAGATGTCAAAAGTTCCATGCTAGATTTAAGTGGCTGCCAAATCTTTTTTTTACAGCAAGAAGCATCATTGTGAAGCAGGACCATGGTTCGGTAGGTTTCAGCCTGTAAAGTGAGAAATGGAATGCGCCTCTATTTGGGGACAATATTGTCGGAACACTCCAAAGTATGAAGTAGTGATCATGCAGGGTGGGCTTGTGCTGGGCTCTGCAGGGCCGACTCTGCATATGCAAGGAAGTGGGCGATGGGCACTCTCTCTCTGTTAATGGGGATTTGGCTCCCACTTAAACCTAGCACAGCACTTTGGGACAGTCATCAATTATCCAGGCATGCAAGGAGGATGCACAGGTAGGAAGGGTGTATCAACGATTCCTCAAAGGACTTAACAGTGTGACGGGAGGTGTTTTTCAACGTGATGGCATCCACTGCCACCACGGACTAACCCAGGCAGTGGTGGGTGCGGTCACTATGGCTGGGAGCCAGCCCAGCCACCAAACCAACGTAACGGTGGCTGGGCAGAGGAGATGTATAGATGCGCGTCTGCCCACCACCCTGGCTGACGAGCAGCCACGGCAGCCGTCATGGCATCCAGAACCGCTGGGAATCTGAACGGGGTCCAAGTCAAGTGGGCTTTCAGATGTGAAAGTCTGCTTTACTCCCAGCAGGGCAGCTGTTGTGGCCGTGTTGGCGCTTAGCCCGGGCTGTGACTTGAAAATATCCGAAGTCACAGCCCCGGGCTAAGCCCAGGTTAACATCTGGCAGCACTTTCAGAAGTGGTGGTGGCCTGTGGTCCCACGCGGGGTCAAAGCGTGGAAATGTGGATCACGATCATGTCTGAGAACACCCAACATTATGTTCAGAAAGAGGTGCCTGAGGCTTGAATACCTGTCTTTTTGTCCCCGGTCTCTCTCCAGAAAGAGGAATAGTGGGATCCAGCACCTGAAGAGGGGCATGTTCCTTCTAAACAGGAACAGTTGGGAGGTATGTGGATATTAAGTAAGCAAGTATACGGATATTAAATTAAGGTGATTTTTTTGAGGGGAGAGGGGGAAGCTGCTTTTGTATACAAGAAAAAAAAAATGACACAAAACTGTACCTTTAAAACTGCCCACCTGTTTATCTGCTAAAAGTTTTATCAAATCAAGGGAGGGAGTGAGTGATTGGATTTCAATGGTGCAGCAGCCATCAGGCCATATTGCACCAAACCAAAAAGGTGGAGAAACAAAAAATTGGTCACCTACCTCAGTGAATTTGTTTCTGTTCTGTCGTACTGTCAGTGCTCCGCACGGGTAGCTCTGCGCATGGCCGACAGGAGACAGAAGTAGGATCTTCGTGCGCATGCGTGGAGCTGCCTGTCCTCAGTCCATGACCAAGCCAAGGACCGTCTCCACCTTCCTGCAAATTCTTATTCACACTCATCATTGCAAAAAGTCCCCGCTCTGGGGATCTTAAGTGATATGACCTTTAACCTATTTCCTTAAATAACCTAAGATTTAAACGAAACTAAGTAACCGGAGAACTAACTGGACATCCCTACACGCTCACCCCATCTTGATTAGTGCTGTTTGACAGGGAGGGCCGGAGCGCTGACACTACGACAGAACAGAAACAAATTCACTGAGGTAGGTGACCAATTTTTGTTTCTCCTTCTGTCTCCTGTCAGTGCTCTGCATGGGATGTACCCGAGCCCCAAGATTATGGGTGGGAGCAAACAGCCCTGGGAACCTCCAGAACTGTCTGCAAGACCCTCCTGCCAAACGCCGCGTCAGCGGATTTGAACAAATCTAACTTATAATGCTTAACGAACATATGCAGGGAGGACCAAGTCGCCGCCCTACAAATCTCGTCATAGAATGCCCTAGACTTAAATGTATACGAAGTGGCAGCACTTCTGACCAAATGTGCCCAAATCTGCAAAGGGGGAACCTTATTCTGCCCGGTCCTGTTCCCTAGGCTTCTTAGGTTGTGATTCTCCCTCTCCTCAGCAGACTGATGAGGGGATCCGAGGAGCCGAGTCATGTAGCCCCCCAGTGGCGCTTGGCCTTCCTCGCTGCTTTGCGTGGGACTTTTCCCACCTTTGGGTCCATTGGGGGGACAGGGGAGGGGTTGCGGTCACCCTTGCCCTGCAATTCCCACAAACGATCCAGAGATTGCTGGATCCGTTCCATAGAAGCCGCCAGGGAGGAAATGTCCACGGGGGAGTCCCCCCGTCTTGGCGCCGCCTGAGGCGCTCCGGTATCAGCCGCCCCTTCCATAGCCCTTTCCCCGATGTCCGGGGGTGGGGTGGGGGGTGGTTAATGTGGCTTGCGGCTTAGGGGAGGGTATCGCCACGCGGCCCGAACCCCAGCGGGGGAAGGGAGCTCAGTTAGCCCTTAGCTGGGCTGTACTCACAATCGTCCTGTGGCTGGTTCCCGGGCACTTTGCGCGGCAACCGCTTGGTTCTGTGTTGGGGGGGAAGGGTTCCCGCCTCCACCGCAAACTCGCTCCCCGGTTCCCGGGCACTTTGCGCGGCAACCTAATGGGCGCGATAGACTCGCCGCCCTTCGCGCACTTGTGCTGCTGCCCAGGATCTTGTTAGGCGCGCACAACTTGTCCTATTCTTCCTCTTCTTTCTTTCTTTTTTTTTTTGGATTCGGGAGAGACGCTGAAAGTCTCCTGATGGCCGAAGGCAGAAGCTAAAACTGAGGACGGGCAGCTCCACGCTGCGCATGAAGATTGTTCTTCTGCCTCCTGTCGGCCATACGCAGAGCTACCCATGCGGAGCACTGACAGGAGACAGGAGGAAAACAAAGGTGGCACATCAAGGGGAAAATAAGATTATGTATATAATATTTCTCATCGTAACCAAGCCAAGTACGTGCACTTGAGACCTCGCATCTTAATGAATGTTAGACCCCTTGTCTCTCCCTCTGTTCCCCTTCCTAGGGGCAGGGACACTGTCTATTTTATTACTTTGTAAAGTGCCAGGTACACTGCTGGCGCTATATAAATGTTTGTTAATAATAATAATATTTGTATAATAAGTGTGTGTGTGTATATATATTATACACACACAGTCTCTACTTCTCATTCCTCTGTTCATAAACTTTACTTATAGCTTGTCCTTTACTTAGTTCTGCTATGCTTTGCCAACAGCTACTATTTAGTAAAAGTAATGGAAGAAATAACTAGTCTACAGAGATCATCCTCTCTACACTAGCACTGCCTCTCTCGGGGAGCCCTATATTTAAACAAAGTGCAGTAGAAATCCAGTCATTTGCATTTTGTTAAACTGCACAACCCCAAATCCACAGGGAAAGCGGATTTCCAGGTTTTCTGTTCACTTGGGCAGTAATTAGTGAGGTTCTGCTGCTGCGAAAGTCTCTCAGCAGCAGAACTTCACTAATTACCGGGACAGGTTTACATAGGATTAGGCCACTCGCTGCTCCTCCTTCCTGGCTGGAGGAAGTTCCATGGGCTCCCAGAGAGATTAAAGACACTGCCACCACTGCTCTGTACTGCAGTCAAATAGATGCAGCTCTGCCTCTTCCTCCTCTTTCAAAGGCAGAGCATGAAAAGGCAAACCTGAAACCCGCCCAACTTTTGAGGTCACATGCCCACATTACCACACCGCCAAATCTCCCAGCGGGGAAATCTCCTGGCCAGGATCATACAGTGTGCTGTGCAGGTGGGCGCTTGCTTGAAAGTGGAATCAGCCGCGTCCAGCAGCTTTTTTTCTTCTGATTGTCAGGGCTGGATTTGGAGCCCTGACAATCGAAAGAGAAAAAGCCACAGGACATGGCTGATTACAAGCGCCCACGTGGGCAAGTGGCCTAAGACTGGCCACACTTACCTTCTCTTCCTCTCGGCCACACACAATTTAAACAGAGAGCACAGGAGAAACAGTGGTCGTCTAACCCCAATACTGTCCGATTTTTTAAATCTGGGTCCAAGGTGCAACAAGACAGGGTTCACTTTGCACGCTGCAAACTTCTTATTGCCACACAGGCCGCTCCCCTATATCTCAGTAACCTCACTATATTTTATTTATTTAAATTTAGTATTTCATCCTATCCCAAGGGCTCAGGATGGGTTGCAACACCCAAAAATCATAAACACATATACAGCAGGGAAGGGATCACTCCCTTATGACCGGTTGGGTACTTTTCTGAAGCAACCAGGAATGGTTACTGTCGGACACAGGATACTGAGCTAGACAGACCATTGGTATGACCCAGAATGGCACTATTTTTGTTCTTAAAAAAAGTTTAAAGCCCTTATTGCAAAACTCACCAAACCCTATTCCTGCTTGGCCAAATAAAAATGCCCTAAATTTCTTCCAGAACAGGAAGAAGCTCAGGCGGTTTCATACTAGTCAGGTTCAGCAACTACTATCTTGTATAAGCAGTCAAATCTATACAAAAGCCAGGTATGCCTTCAAAAGTGGCCACCACAACAAAGAAGCTTTAAATCGTTTTTACTTTCTACAAAAGTCTGAAGACTTTGTTTCGGCCGAGTCGACATCTTTGCTGCGTCAGGTAATTAGCTGAACCGATTTCAAACTTAAAAACTAGAGCTGAAACAAGTAATCACTACTATCTGGTATCCATCTGGATACCGATAGTATCTACTTTAGTATCCGGTGGTTTCACAAATGCAAAAAGACCCATTTGCTTATGCTCTACTAGAGAACCAGTAAGAATTTTTAAGAGAGGGTTCTACTAGCAAAGGGTAATAATGCACTAGCCTTTCACTACTGGGAAACCAAATTCAAATCCTGAAGTCACAAGGGAAAATGAGCTAATTAGCTTAAGCACAGCATACCCTAGGCAAGATGTACCCATGCTGCCCAGGAGTCACTAAGCAACCAATGAGTGTAGTTCCTTCCCTCTTGTGCTAAGCTGTCCGTGTGTGGGCAAGGTCATTCTATAAACAGAAGACCTCCAAATCATTCTAAAAGTCAGTTAGCCAGACCCCTTTATCCTTCCCCTCCCATCACACTCCCCAAATGCAATAGATTCCACAGGATACTAAGGTGACAAGAGTTTCTCTCTTCAGACATCTGTGCCTCTCCCGTCTCTTGAATTTTGGCAACACATTCCACTAAACCCCGGCCATGTTACCAAGTGCCTGTCATTACCCTTTAAAGGGGATTCTTAACGGGTGTTTTTACACGAGCGCGGCGGGGAGGAGGGACCTGTGGGTGTCGCGTCAGACGGGCGCGGGGCATCCAGGCACAGGAAGTGCGTAGGGAGGGTTTCACATGGGCAGCTCTCCACCTGGCTGCACCTTCCACCGAGGCAGCCACCCTGGCCCGCATGGGCCACTCCTGATTTTCCTCAGACTGCTCCACGTGGTTCACGGGAGCACGCCTCCCCACACACCAATTCAAACAAGCTGTTTGCCACGTGGACGGTAGGGGGCCATGCGTGGAGACGTCTCAGTTAAAAATACCCAATGTTAGGGGCTCCTTTGAAAAGTGACTCCCCTAATCTGCAGAGATGTGCAGGGTAGCAGAGGAAATAGCCAGCTCTCTGAACCCAAGCCTGTCTACTCCCAGGCCTTCATAGCTGAAAGGCCTCTCTGATGATTTCAACAGAGAAGAGTGTTGTGGAGCCAGCAGTCCCTAACTTTCAGCAACAAAGGCTGTTTTTAGAGAAGCCCCTACCCAACCGTTACCCACCCACCACGCATGCTGCAGGGCCACACTGGCGCTCTATGCAGTCGTGCAACGTGCATGGTGGGCGGATAATGGATGGGGAGGCATTCATCTAAAGACACCCCAAGACTCACGATCCAAGTATAAAGGACTCTTGAAGATTAGTGAAGATTCCGACAGCTGCTGCGCCAGTACAGCCTAGCAATCTGCTGCATTACGGTTGTCTGCTCCATACAATAAAGCAGAGGTGCAGAAAGTCATGAGATTAATTATCACTTCCACTGACATCATATTCGATGCTTCACCCTTTCCCTCCTTTCAACCAAACGCTGCTCTGCAAGGAAATAAGACCTGCTACGTCTTTCTAAAGCACACAAATAAGCTAACAGTCCCAAGGTAACAGGAAGGAATAGAGTTTGAATTCTAGTATATTAGACCCACAGTTTATTTACCCAGACACATTGGTCATGCTGCTACAATCTCTTAACCATCAGCTATCTAATTTATTGGGCAAAAAGCAAGAGTCCTTTTTGAGTGGCTGAATTAAAAATGGCCAGCAGTTACGGAGTTGTATCTGGCAGAACTTTAGAAAGCAGATTGGTCAAGAGCTCAGACGTCTTACTTATGGGAGCAAATGTTCTGTGTGAGTGTGCGATTCATTTCAAGTTTGCTTGTTTTCCCCACTACCTCCACCCCCCAGCGTAACCTCACCGTTTTTCAACTGGGGAGGGGGGTTATTTGCACAAATATGCATAATTTGCAACATGGAGGCTATTTTGTACATGCAGGCATTCAATGCTTGAAGCATGTGCATGTACACAAACTCCACATGTATGTGTGTGGGGGGGGGGGGGGGGGCGGGTAATAAAGAATATTGGTATGAATCCATATTAAGAATGGGTATATATGCCAAAAGGCAGAAGGCATGCTTTACTGGAAGCTTCTGTAGGTAGATACAACACAAAGTCTTCCAACAAAGCTCAGCCAGAGCCAGTACAATTACCTCATGGATTCATAGACCCTAATTTCAAAGTAAAGCAATGTCCAGCTTAAATAATGGAAGCCCCTAATCCCCAATCCTGACAGGTCTGCGAGGCTGATTCTTCTCTCTGACTAGAAAAAGGCAATTAGCTTACCTGGACAGGATATTTAAGTGTCCGTGCACAAACTTGGGCCTATATTTTTTACACTATTCAGCATGATATATACACGCACACCATCCCTTTCCCTGAAAGTAATAAAACTAATTAAAATCAACTATGACTTACCCAATAGAACATATAGCAATGGGCAGATACACGAGTTGATAAACAACCCACACAATCTGCAGCAACAGCAGGAGGTTGACATATACTCTTCCAGTTTGTGCATCTTTCTTTAAAGACACACAGATGGAACTTATATTGATTTTCAAAATGCCATCAGAAATAAAAAGAAATACAATTAGCTTCTGACCTTTTGATATTTCTGCCACCATTGATGTATATGTTGGTCCTGCCACTCGGAAGGTTTGGAAGAAGGAAATACGTGGCTTCTGCCGAGAGATTCCAGTTGCACTGCTGACATAGTTGAAGGCAGAACCCGCTCGGGAAGGATTTGTACTTTAGCCTGCTGGATTCTGATAAAGAAATGGTGTTTTTACACACACACGAAGTTTCAAATTAGCAATTTGGATACTATTGTCTGTATTATTACATATATTGTGTGTATGTACACACTAGGGCTGAAACGAGATTTTGCCAGAACAAGAAATCTTGTCAAAATCCCAATTCCCGATATCATCTTGGTCAAATCAAGAGCCTCTTGGTACTTGGTAATGTTTCTGCCAACATTTCATTTCTTGATTTATCAACTTTCTGCTTACTGGGATCCCATTTACTGCTTTACCATTTACCACTTTGTCGTCCATTTCTAATCCTGAGAAGTAATACCGATGTAACAGCATTTCTTGCGCTCCATTTTCCCTTGTACTTCCTTGTCACTCATTGACTGGTACGCAGATTCCTTTACTAGTCTACAATCCAGCTGCAGATTGGTCAAAGCAAAAGAGAACATAGAATAAAATTCTGTTTTTAAGGCACTGGAGTGGAGGTTAAAGGGTGGGCTATTCGCACAGCAATTGGCACAGAATCGCAGAAACAACAAGCCCAGAAGTAAAACAGGACCCTTGGCAACACAAAGCAATAAATGAATGGTACATGGTAAGTGGGAAGTCAGTAAATCAAGATGGTACTTCACGGCATTGCGAGAATTGAGAAATCAAATCAGTATCGGGAAATTGCCAAGAAAATGATCCCGGTTTCCAATATGGCAAAATTTCTCACGACCAGCAATTTAGCTGCTCGTTTCAGTCCTAGTGCATACACACACGCACACAAATAAGACGGAAATGGAGCCTTGTAGAATTTCAAGCCACTAAGCCATTTCACTGGACTTTAAAAGTTACTTAGGCTGCATTATTACAAGTGTTAATTTCTACTGTGCCTATATGGAATTGTTTATATACCTCTATGGGTGCAAACCAACATTAAAGTGAGTAGGAGCTGAGTCTTTGACTTTAATGGATGGACCCTAATAATTAAACACCCTAAGTAAAACAATTATTGTTTAGCAATGTTCAAAAAGACAGCATGATCCAGCAAGTAAGAAAGCCTTTAGAAATACATCTTTAAGCTTCTTGTATCCAGGTTATTCTAAAAATATTAAAACAATGTCATAGTTTAGGATTAGGCCAATCTATGCTCTTAACATAACTCTTTATACCTGAATGAAGAAGTTACCTTCAGTAACTTCCTCCACCCAGATAACCCATTTCCTCCCCTGTCACTTGACCATAGAGACAAGGTAGTACAAGGATATCTTCCATTGGCCCAACTCCAGTTGGTGGAGGTATGAAAGCTTTTGGACCTCACAGGGTCCTTCATCAGGCATATCAGGAATTAGAACTATAGACTGAGCAAAACACTGGAGTATATTTCAATCATATACAGTGTTTGGAAACAATTGCAAAAGAAGGGGAGAAGGAAGCAAGAACAAGCCTCCTTATCATAGTTTCAAATCACTGTATACACCTCACTGCTTTGCCCAGTCTATAAATTCTAACACCTGACTTACCTGATGGACCCTGTGAGGTCCAAAAGCTTACACACCTCTGTCATGGAGGAACATAGGGTCACACACGTGTGATACTGGCCTACATGTAGACTACAAGCCTAGTAAATATGTAAAGCAAAAGGTGCAACATGTATGTAATGTTACAATTGAGAACTGTAAAACCCAAATCAGGACTGTGACACTGACGAAACTCCAGGAAATGCAAAGAGATAAAAAGAATGTGTATTGGGTACCCTGGCCAGACAGAACCCTGTAGAGATGCAAATCGACCTTCAGGTTTGCCTGGGTTGCCTACGTGACGGACCTCAGGTTTCTCCAAGGTGGGAAAGCCAAAACAAAGAGACCATGAAAGGTACTTAAGCGAGGGCCATTAAGCCATCTTCTCTCTCGTTTGGTCAGAGCCATCTTGAGCACTCTCATCTGCATCCTGGATCCGGCCAGTCAGCAAGGCTGGAAACTATGGACTGAGACCAGGACTTTGCTTTCTAGCAACTCTAAGACTGAAGACTCAGTCGCTTACATCAAGGACTGAGAAGAACTTATGGACCTTGGTAGGGTAAGATGCTTATTTAGGAACTCAACCAGTATAGGTCAGGAATGCGTTATATTTACCTTTGATTTCTAGTAGCCACTCTATCAACAATCTTGCTTACGTAGATCAATAAACTAACTTCTTATCTTTATGAAGAAGTGTCTGTGTCTAACACTGGAACACAAGTGAGCAACAAGAGTTCTCAAGCTCTTGCGAACCCAGAGAGAAAGAGTCTGTACACAGGAAGGATCGGGCCCTTGGGTGACAAAGGGGTTGTCCCTGCGGCAGGCTTGAATCGGCCAGAGAGAAAAACTGATTCAAGTGGGCTGTACGCAAGGGAAACTGAGTCACTCAAACCTGGTAAAGTGGGGGTGCGAACCTCCAACCTGTGACAACCTCCACCAACTAGAGTTGGGCCAATAAAAGATATCACCGTATTACTTTGTCGGTATTGCCTATATTTGGGACCAACACTGAAACCTTACTTACTCTACTTCATCATTAGACACACACTTCGGTCTCTTCTACGTTTCTAAGGGACTGGGATGGACTTCCAGATAGTGGTGATCAAAACTAAAGACAAGCTGGAATTGGCGTAATAGCAAAACTTTCTAACATCACTGCATTATATGTTTAGACTTGTGTCCCCCTCAGTTTATTTTAGGGATTAAAAAACTATTCCGCCAATAAACATCAAACCTTGAGAAAAGAAGTTTCAAAAACAGAAAAACAGTTTGCTGTCTTTCAACTACAAAACCGTATGGGATTAAGCTGTAGCTCAAAAATCAGCAGAAAGACACAAAGCAATCATCTTTTAATAAATCTCTATGCATCTAGTCACCTTGTCCCCTTACAGACCAACAACCATAAACACTACTTTAGGGTGTTGCAGGGAAGAGTGCATTTGTTCTTTTATCACTATCAAGCAGCAGGGCTACATTTTAAAAAGGGATCGGTCAGCAAAAAAGGTATAATTGTACATACCACTGAGTATCAGCTAAATAAAAATAAATAAATCAGAATTAGATTCCTGCTTCTCTTTCTAGTACTGTTAATATGTTTTTGGAGTAACTGCGATCTTGACATACAAATTAAGATAATGGATAATTTTCACATATATACCAGGTAACTAATTATAGAAAAAGTGAGTTGTGCAAAATAAAAGATTAAGTATTGTGCGTGCACAACCTAAAGAAACCAGGCAGACACAAGTATACTTTTATAGGCATTAGCTGCAACTTTATTAAAAAGCAGTAAAACAATAGTAAACAGATACTCAGATGAGGGAACAGACCTGTGATATAACAGCAGAACCACACCTAGACCAGAAGTGGGGGCCGGGCTACCACCATAGCGCCCCTACCCGGGGGACCAACCTCCCCCGGCAGGTCACCCTCCCACGGAAGGGAGGGGCAGCAGTGTCCCCTCAACCCTAGCCTGAAGTTGGGGGTTCCCTGATGCTGCCCCCCCAGGCCTTACCAACACCACCCAAATCGGGCAAATGCAGGGGTGCCATGCAGCCCCTACTCTTAAGGAGCTCTGCCCCTAGCGTGGTCCCGGAGCTATAAAAATGCATAAAATATGACTGCAGATAAAATAATACCCCCACGCCCACAAACATGAAATATCTGTAAAAACATGCTAGGGTCTTGGTTCTGCAAACCACTTAATTTTAGTATAAATAAATAAATTAAAAAAATTAAGAGTGGTTATTCAATAAAATGTATCTTTTTAAAAAGTATACAATACAGCTGAACTCATTTAACCATTTTTCTTTAGAGACTAACCATGAATTATTTATAGAAATCTTAACAGATCCATTCAAATTTTATTTTTCTGGATTCATATAGTGCTATCTAAAAATGGACCTTCTTTACATTTCATCACATTGGACTGTCATGGTAGAATCTGTTTTAAACACCACAGTAATCTCTGCTATATCCAAATGCTTCTTTTAAAAAAATCAAGTGGCTACTGTGGTTAATCATGTGCTGCCATCTTGTGTTCAAAAAGCTCCTTTTCAGCTATACAAATTAAGGATGATTCGTATCAGACAGCCCCCAAATTGGATAGTTAAGAATGGCAGTTGAGTCCTACCGTCTTAAACCACATTGCTTCCCCCCACCCCCCATTCTTTCGTAATAGTAATTAAGAATGATTATCCATCCCACTGGCCCATTAGGCAATATTCTAATGTCTCTTTATAAGCAAAGTTGCTACACTACAGTAAAAGAAGTTTTAAGTGGAAGAGTAAAGGATCAGAGGAAAAGACACTTCTAATCTTAGGATTTTCAAGTGAACACACCTTTTTATATTACAGAAATGTATGGAAGCCCCAATCAGGATTGGGACTCCTTGTACTAAGCACTATGAAAGCACAGCAAGAGAGTTCTTGCCCTAAGGAACCTACAATTCAAATAAGCATAAGCATCAACAATGAGAGTATAAAATACAGGCAACAGTGACACACACACACAGTTGTGTGTATTCTTAAGTGTATAGTTTGGAAAGGTCTTCTTTTTATGGCTTGTAACTGTGGAAGAGATATTTACTAGCTACCTGCCTAGCCATTATTATTATTATTACACAATTGATCATGGTCTTTAAAAAAAGCCAAAGTAGCGCCAAGTCAAATGACTTCATGAGGGTTCTTTTCAATCCATAAGTGACCGCATGGGGGAACAACAGTAACAGGGTGCAAGCCTCCTTTCATTAAAGTCAATGGCTCAGCCCCCATTGATTTTAATGGCAAGAGGATTGTGCCCACAAAGTACATGAGGGAGAATGGAACAAGCAGGCAGCTCTCAGGCAGGGACCGTGTCTACATGTCTACCTTATTCTCTGTAAAGCTCCAGGTACATTGCTTGCACTATCTAAAAGCTAATAATAATAATAATAATAATAATAATAAAAGCTGCCAGTTAGACCAGAGAAAGGACTACGAAATCACACCAGCAGTATGTACATCCTCAACATGAGTAAATTCCTTTTGCAATGGCGTCTCTTTGGCCACTTACACACGTTACCCGAGAGTTGGGGAAACATCCGTGATTGCAACGGTCAGCTCTATTCCCCTGAGAATTAGTGCCCGTGGGAATGCGCTATTCTGCTTTTATCCCGTGAGAACACTCGCACATGAACAGGTTCCTGTTCTCGCAAGATGAAAGCTGAATGATGGATTTCTATGTGCGCTAATTCCCGTGAGATTGCCATCAAGGACGTTTCCCTGCCTCCCAGGTAATGTGTGAATGTGGCCTTTCATCTCCCAAGCACGTCTCATTTTATTTATTCATCTAACTGTATATAAGTGGCCCTTCCCTAAGGCTCGGGGCAGTTTACAACGTAATTTTAATACCAGAAATGTATGCACGAGGATCCAGCTCAGGCAGATTAATGGAAATTAGAATACGTAGTTTTTGTCATGAAACACATAAATCCTTGCTTCATGGCCATTTGAAGAGGATAAAACCTTCTGTCAACTCCTACCACCATTCACAGTTCAGCACAAGCCACATTGTGCTTCTGACTAAATGGTTTTAATTTCAAAATTTCATGGCGAAAAAAAGGATTTTTAAGAATAAGTAAATGACCTCAAAAAGCTATAGATTAAGCAGTTCTAAAAATCTGTGACACCAGAAGGGGATTAAAAAAACAGAGGAAATGAAAGACAAAGTAAGACAAAATGGGACAGATTTTAAAAGCTTCAGTACCTTTGGTTGCATACAACTGCACACAGATACAAAGTAGGCATCTGACGCACAGATACCCAATGAATTGTTTTGTGTTATTAAAAATAAGTAGCCTAAAGCATAGGTATAGTTTAAAAAGGGACTACATAGAAAGGCACCTCTCTATTAAACTTACCTGTTGACTTAATGTTAGAAGTAACTTATTATTGCTACTAATGTAGCACCAGCAATCTGTATGGAACGTATGTGTTTTATCGACCATTTAATTAACTCTACTAACTTTGCCCATTTATTTACACTATTTAGAGAGAGTCAAGATCCTCCCATGCAAATGAGGTATTATGAAGGCATCTTGACGTCCCTCCTAGGTACTCTGGCAGCTAGATCTAAAGCCACCTTAGCCAACAGTTATGGTAAGTGGTTTGACAAGGAATGCAGAGCGATGAAGGGCTGTTTGGTGAGGTTGAAGAGGCTCTGGGTCAAGATGTGTAGATCTGCTTATTCGAGGTTACTGAGAGTTAAACAAGCTACTTGCTACAGTAGGTTGTGGGCAGCTACGGCAACCGACACAGCATCGAGGAATGCAAGTAGGTTTTGGTCCTCCCTTAATGCCGTTATCAGTCCTAAAATTAGCTTAGGCAGCCAACTAATCTCCCCCTCGCAGTGGGAGCCCTTTTTTGAAGAGCCCCCGAGAGCTGGGGTTGGACGATCTGGTCTATACATTGGAAGGAGGGGACGGCTGCACGTGGCGAGGTGATGAGTTTCCTGAGGCTACAATTGTTAGTTCCATTATGGCCCTAAAACGGGGAAAAGCGGCTGGGCCAGATAGGGTCACGGCCGAGATTCTTCAGGCAGTCCCCAAGAGTTGGGCCCGGTTTCTATCCATTTTATTTACCATTGTAGCCAAAACGGGTACCCCACCTCCATCTTGGACATCTAGTTTTATAGTGCCTATTTATAAAAGGGGCCAGCCCCAGGACCCCTCCTGCTATAGGCCTATTAGCTTGCTGTCTATCATATGGAAACTATACACTAAACTTCTTTTTGACCAGCTGGATACATGGGTGGAGGAAAGGGCCATACTGCCAGATGAACAGTTTGGGTTCAGGAAGAATAGGCCAACCTGGACTGCTGCTATATTCTTCAGTATTTAATATTAAAATACCATAAAATAAAGAAAAGTAAACTTTTCTTGGTTTTCCTAGACCTAACAAAGGCTTTTGACACCGTTCCTAGGAACAGATTGTGGGCCAAACTCAAAAGGCTAGGATTAAGCGACAAACTGCTGCTCCCCATTGAACAGCTCTATTCTAATAGCAGCGCCCGGCTGAAAATGGGTGGAGGGTGTGCTGCCGGGATCCCAATTAGGAGAGGGGTCCGGCAAGGATGTGTTCTCGCTGCCCTACTATTTAATCTCTATGTCTCCGATCTCTCGGACTCCATTAGGTCTGAGGACTTCCATGCTCCTAAGATTGGAGACACTTGGTTGGGGTTCTTGCAATTTGCCGATGACTTGGTTCTGATGGCCCAGACGGAGTTTGGCTTGCGTCGGGCCATCAGAGCCTTTCGGGATTATTGTGTGACAAATGGTCTGGAAATCAATTCAGCTAAGTCTAAGGTCATGATCATAGGGCAGAGGAAACTCCCCCCTGCTTGGAGGACTTAAGGTGGTCAGATTGTTTGATTACCTTGGTGTTACCTTTTCCGCCAGTGGATCCTGGACTGCACAACTCCAGGCTAGCGTTAACAAAGCCCATAGGGCTGTTAGGGCCATTGTCAGAGCAGCCAATTTATCTAGGGGTATCAATGTGTCAACATTTTTGGGGGTATACAGTGCTGAAGTCCCCCCAGCGGCAACCTCTGGGTTGGAGCTCATCCCAAATCTTGAAAGGACTCAGAACCTGTTTCTACGACGCCTCCTCAAGGTTGGCCCAGGAGTTCCAGGGGCAATCATGAGAGCTGAAGTAGGCATTGTTTCCCTGATGGCAAGAGCCAAGCGGGCATATGCTAGATATTGGCTGAGACTATTGGCAAAGCGGGAGTCAGCTCTCCCGCTCCAATGTCTCAGGGAAGAGTTAACTACGGGGATTCTATTATACCCATGGGTTCTCTACTTATGGTGGATCATCAGGGAGCTTGGGTTTTCTTTTGAGTACTTTCAGGGGAAGGGATTACGGGCCATCTAGTTAGAGGTAATCCAAAGAATACAGGATATAGCCCGGCAGGAAGATCTAGGGAGGAATGCCCAATGGAAAGTGGCACCGAAATTGAAATTCATTAAGCTAACCTTCGGGTTTGAGGATTACCTTGATTTGCTAGTAAACTCAGAGCTACTACACAAATCTCTGTTTTCAGTTAGTTAATTCAGCAATCGTTGAGGGTAGGCATCGGCATATCCCTCACAAACAATGCTACTGTTCACGTAGCCTGAAGGAACTAGACACTATTGATCACTTTCTTTTGCGATGCCCACAGCTTACTGTTTTAAGATCAACCTGGTTGGCTCCGTTGCTACCTGCCAACTGTGGTGCCAATTGGGGAGGAAGATATGAGGCGTTATTAACGCTGACTGGCAAGGATGATATTTTGGCCATTGCGTTGTTTGTTAGGTTGGCGATTAGGAGAGTTTTTATTAAACTCAGGCATGTTAAGATGGTCGATAAATTAATTTTTATATATTTTATCTATTTTGTCATACTTTAAGATGGTACACTAGTTTGGGGTTGGGTAGGGGTCCCGCTATTTTATCTTTACATTTGCGGTGGCGTTAATAGTAGGTCTCATTACATTTCTTTGATTGGTATTTGTTAGCTGATGATGAAGTAACCCATTGATCCCAAGTCGAGGTCGACAGTAAAGTCTTTAAACATGTATGCCTTACATAAGAATTTAAGGGATCTACCGATCTACCCAAGCCCAACCCCACTATGCACCCCACTACGTATTTTACTGTATCTAAGGTCATTAACTATGTTTTATCTGATATGTTGGGTCATGGCGAGAGCTAGTACCGTAATAAAACTATCTATCTAATTAATTTAATTTTAAAAGTGTAGGGAGAGACAAATACTGCTGTATACCTAAGTGAATATAGCCTTTATTTCTTACCCATCTGACTGGGTTCTTATTTCAAGCACCTTGAACCTCTGTCTTCCTACTGCTTTCACTTTGACGGTTTCAATTCCAAACTCCTGTTCTTCTCGGTAGGCATATATTTCAGCTGTTGTTCCAAAATGTGCTTCCCGTTCACGTATATTGCTGAGAAAATAAGAAGACGTTTACATTCATGGATACAGATTACCCATACTACAGCTTATTACATAACTTCCTGTAGTTACCAACTTCCATCATTCCTCCTATTTATAAGTTTCAAAAAATATTTTTTTCCATTGGGGTTGAAGTTTCCCCATACCACAAAGAGGAATGACTGCTTATTTTTATTTTTTTAAAACTATTTTGACAAATTTGTTTAGTTACTGGGTTGGTAGAAAAGTGGATACAATATACTTTTTTCGTTTTAAAATTAATTCCAGGCTTTTTCTGTTCACCAAGATTCAATCTCCTTAACAAAAAATAAAATAATAAAACTTCAAACTTTGCAAGGCTAATTCTTAAGCTCGATGATTCACTGGATAATAAAAATTTCTTATTCATTAGCAAGAATTTTATACTAACAGCAACACAGCCACCTCTTCAAAGTGCATTCTCCCTAAGAGGCTGGAAAAAGGGAGGGATAGATATTAGAGGGGAACTAAAGACTGCTTCAAACCACTTCCTGATAGATACCAAATAATTAACTCAGAGAGCAAAGAAGCTTTAGCACTTAACAAGTTACATAGGACTGCATCTCTATCTTTTCCCATTATCTGGATGGTATTTCTAGCACTTACCTTGCCTCTACTTTCAACTGTGCAATTTAATATAATTTGTGCTGGGTATTTTAATTTGAGGAAACGATAGTACAAAAAAAATGTACTTTTCAAACTAAGGAGTCAAAATGATTTATGTTCCAGAACAATCGGAAGTTAGCTGCCAACCATGTGCCAAGTAGGGATGGGCGAACAGTTCGTGGTTCGGGTTTGGTTGTTCGGTTCGGTTCACCTGTTCGGTTGCCACGTTCGGGTTCGGTTCGGTCGTGTTTGGGCGTTCAGAAAAAGTATCGCGAGAGCCCGTGATCGCGCCAAAAACCAGAAATTTGCGTACGTGCGGAGCTTGTGTGGGTGAGTGTGTGCGTTTGTTGTGGCTGGGTGGGTGTTCGGGTGAGTGTGTGTGTGTCTTGTGGCTGGCTGGGTGTTTGGTTTTGATTCGTGTGTTTTGGCTGTGTGGTGTGTGTTGGTTTTGGTTTGGCTGGTTGGCGAGTGTTGGTGGATGTGTTGGCTGTGTCTGTTTAATT
>QEPC01000638.1:12130-29126 GCA_003113815.1 Sphenodon punctatus
CACCCACATCCACCCACCCCACACACCCAGGGAGCAATTGGCCAGAACAGTAGTTTCTCCGTGGGTGGAGATGGGTGTGAGCCCATGGGAATGTACATGCTGCACACCTGCCACTGCCTCCACCCATCTCCCCATCCACCACGGCCTGTGTGAAAAGGGCCAATATCTCAACATAATATTTTGCTTTATCTCATAACCAAGCAAAAATGCATGTATTTAATCCTTTGATTCCACTTTAGCTTGCCACGGTTAAGCGGCTTGTCATAGGTAAGGTCACTTTTTAGCCTGAAATATGGTTCTTTCCTCCATATTTTGTCTTTCTCTCCCGTTGCCCATATCATGTCATGTTTGGCCTATTTGGAATCCTTCACATCACCTAAGTCAATTGGATTTGTCATAATTGAATGGACACAATGATGAAACTTTAAAACACATTTTATATCCTTTGAAGCAGACATTCATTTTGAATAGATTTAGCTCTGCTAAATTTATCTCCACATTAGGTTCGCATAACTACTGTTCCCTTATCCCATTACATTTTCCGAACTGGGTTGAACAGAGGACAAACAGTCCTCATGAAAAACTTTAAATGATGACCAAGTTTTTGCACACAGCCCTAGGACAAGTCCTCTAGGACCTGACCCCCCAGCCTTGTTCAGATCTGACTTGTTTGGCCCAGATCCTGTGGTAATTCACCCGTGGTCCAGATCCTGATACTGTACTGCCCAGACTATGTTTATACAGGCAGAGGTCTAATCAAAAGCCCATAGAAGAGATCAAAAGTGGTCTGAGCAAAGTATTATATTTTTCAAGGTCAGAACCTGAGTTCTTACAGGCTCAGGGCTGTCCAGGCAGCAAACTGAAGTGGAGTAATCAAGTCAGTGTCCAGGCCACGGGGTCAAATCCAAGGAGTTAGTCCATGGGGTAAAGAACAGGGTGCAGGCAAAGGTATAGCTGATTGATAGGAACAGTCTACACTGGCGTTGGATAATGCTGAAACAGATACCAAAATTCAGGGCCAGCCTTACCGCGGGGCGGCTTGGGGTGACCCCACACTCAGGGCCCCCAGCTCCTAGCCTGACAGTGGTCAGGATTCGGAACTGGGGAATCCAAGTGTGCCCCCCCCCGAGTCTCGGCCAGGGAGTGAGGGAGAGGTGGGGCTTATGCCTCTCACTCCCTGGGTTGAGTCTGAGACAGGCAGCGGAGGGGGCCAGCAGGAGTGAGAGACAGAGGCCCCATCTCTCCCTCACTCCATGACCCCCTCCTCTGCTGCCTGCTGTCAGTCTTGGCCAGGGGGAATGTGGGAGAGGCAGGGTCTCTGTCTCTCTCTCACTGCCCCTGGCTGAGACTGACAGGCAGCAGAGGAGGCCAGCGGGAGTGAGGGAGAGGCAAAGGCCCCACCTCTCTGAAACTCCCTGGCAACTTCAGGTGGCGGCAGGTGGCATGGCAGCAGATTTAATCTACCACTGCTGCGCCCACCTGAGCCTTATGCAAGGAGCCAGTGAGCAGGCCCAGTGTGGGGCCCAGGATGGTGGTGCTGACGGATAGGGTAAATGCCCCCAAAATGGCTGAGCTTGGAGATGGGCAGAGGGGAGTGCCCCTCCACCTGTCCCCAAACCCAGGCCCAGATAGTGACCCCAGACCGAGCCGGGGAGCATCCCCTGAGCCGGGGAATGCTCTTAGGCCTGCTGACCACTGGCAGGAGAATAGGGTCCAGCATTTCTCCCCCACCCTGGACCCTGCTACTCCTAAGGCCGGCCCTGCCAAAATTATTATCTGTGGTTAACATCTTGTTTGTTTGGAAGCTATTTGGTAACTAGTCAGCTATCATGGAGATTAACCACCAACCAGAGTACCGATACTACCATGAATGGTAATCGATTACTGCATTGCCATTTACTGCTTACTGCATTACCTGCCGCACAACTGCATGTGACTGTCACTACTATAAAACCATGCCCAGAGGGAAGTAGGGAGTAAAAAATATTTTAAAAATGGGTAAATGGTAATTCGGTAAGTGGTGTGTGCTAAACAGATACCATTCAGCATCCAGCCAGATACTGGATTCCGGCAGATACTGCAGTAGACAACTGGATAGCAAGAAATAATATGGATTTCAGCTCTAGTAGTGGGAGCAAGCTAGGTTTGAAGGCAGGCTGGGATGGAGTTTCCCTGAAGTGGTCTGTAAAGGTCTTGGTAAGAAATTGCTCTGACAAGGTAGGTGTGTCAGGAACAGGAAATAAATCCTGGAGAAGGGCTAATGAGTAGTAGTCTTCTGCTCACCTGACCCCATAAGGCTGTATAAAGTTATCGCTGAATTGCGTTCCACATGATGTAG
The DNA here is from genome assembly GCA_003113815.1 of Sphenodon punctatus. Classification (NCBI taxonomy): domain Eukaryota; kingdom Metazoa; phylum Chordata; class Lepidosauria; order Sphenodontia; family Sphenodontidae; genus Sphenodon; species Sphenodon punctatus. The sequence continues at coordinate 14,469 of QEPC01000638.1, forward strand.
TTCCCTGGTCTGCTGCAGTGCACATGGTAAGGCACTGGCACAGTCTTAAGGACTTGGATTTTAGACCCCTGATGCCTGCCACTTATAGGAGCACAGGGACATGAAGCGTCACATTTTCAAATCTAGATATCCAAACCCCTCATCTTCTGTCTTGGGGTATGTTCCTACTCCAGGTACACATCTCTTGCAAAAACTTGCAACTTAGTGGCTCTCCAACTTTGCCCTTTTAGGGCATTGTCACCTGCACAGAGGTACACAATATTCTCAAAGGAAAGTTGGTTACCAAAAATCCCTGGGGTTGAACTTCACCCCAATGTACTTTACCCCCGGCATGGGGTAGAAATCTACTAGCCATCACATTTCATGTTAGTTTGCACATTCAAGCAATGTAAGTGCTGAAGAACTGGGGTAGAAATCTGCTGCCATGAGATGAATCTCCACTCCCTGCTTCCATTGTTGGGGATGGGGGTTTATGTGGTGGCTGCTACCATAGTTCTAAGTGTGGGATTTGGGTAGATTGATTCCCTTTCAGGAAATTAAGAGTTGGAGGTCTTCCCATTTTGTTACACTGGTGTCAGGATAGAGTCAATTGGAGGACTACATACAACAAAATAACATGTAGTCTGAAACAGAAGCTGAGGGTTTTAAAGGTGATGAAAACACAGCTCTGGCTTATTCCCTTTAAAAATTTATTTTCAAATAACTCTGGCAAGTTCAAGAACTTCACATACTCCTAGTAAAGTAAGTGGCCAACGTAATCTTACAGGAAACTCTTTGCGCCTCCTCTGGTCCACGGGAGAGGGTAGGTGAGTGAATGGGCTTTAAAATGGAGTCAAATCTATGAACATTGGCACAGAAGGGCTCTTGCTGCTACTATTCTGTCCCTGGCCCCAGTCCTTTAGATTGATGTAAAAAGCAACTCTCACCTTTAAATCTATGCCCACTAGAATAACAAGTAAACTCCAACAGATTTGAAGTTGTCTTCATTGTGCTAGATTATGACTCTTCTGAATAAAAGCATGTTTTGTGTATCTACCTGATATGGAAACTTGCCAAATGGGGAACAAAAGGGAGGGAAGTGGAGGATTTATTTTTTTTTAGACATAATTCCCTCAAAATCCTTTCCCATCACCCACAGTTTTGAGGCTTAAAGCCCTTTATGCCATGGAAGGTCACAGATTTGGCTTCAGCACCTGGCCATGCTGCTGTCCAGCACCAAGCTTGGCCAGCCATCAAAAGTGCTGTTTCTCAGATCCATGGGTGCCTCCCACATAGAGCTGAAGGGGGTGAGAAGCTCACATAGCCCCCCCACCTCGTACTTTAAATCCTGCTTCAGAACCAAACATTGACCCTTTGCAGCTGAGGAGTAACTTCCCCCCTGAATAGAGCTGTTGCAGCATAAGGAGCCAATTTTTTCCCTTTATTTTACTTTGAAATTTTTACTTGATCAGCAGCTTTGAGGTCTGAAGAGGATTATTCCCTCATCCCTCCTCTTTCCTTCTTTCCAGTGCTAGCATAAATAATCCACTTAGTGATAATGTCGTGCCTCCCAGTACGCTTGTTCATCATGAGAGGACTCTGACTTTCCATGGGCTGGTGCACTCAGCTCCTTGGATGACTTTATGATGTAAATGTCAGAGAGGAACTCTCTTTTTTCTTTGAGTCAAAACTTTTGTATTGTTGCCACGCTGAAACTGATTTACAGATAGATCTCCAGAATATGAAAGCTGACTTCACATTAAAAAAATAATAGAATGGAGGGTGTGGGAAGTTAAATATAAGTCACTGGAAATGTCAAGAAGCTGATGTGCTATGTATCTGTATAATGAATCAATAATCATTTGGATGTTTGTTCACCTGAAACTACTCTTGTAAAGTACATCACACATATATATTAAAAATACATGACAAACCTTCTGTAGTCACTTTGGAATGATTTTGTCTCTATGCTGTTTCATGCATAATACACTAAAAAGTTGTTTGTAAGACTGCACTACTTTTCCACACGTTTGCTTTCCACAAAAGTTCCCTTCCCACGAGCAGCCTTTGCCCCCGTGGAAACGTGCGCTATAGCGCAGCTTCCGTCTTGTGGGAAAGGAGGAAGTGCGGCTCTCCTTCCGGCAAGCTCATGTATTGGACAGGGTAGTGAAAACTTGCCCTGTCCAATGCGAGAGCATGCCAGCAGGAGAGCTGCACTTCCTTCTTTTCCAGGAGATGGGAGCTGTGCTACATTTGAGTAGTGCATGCTTCTCCGGCACCAAAGGCTACACAAGCAGCATCGTGGGAAAGCAGCTTATTAAGGAAATCAGCATATCAGCAATAATGTGTAAGGAATGAACAGCTAAGATTTTTTTCACATGACACCCTTTCTTCCTTGCACAATCACCACTTCTGTCTCAATCTTTTTTTTTTAAGCTTATTTCAGCTTTCGTCATTAAACAAAACAGTACAAATTAAAAAAATTCCAACCATCCAAACTAGCCGCGTTGTATCTATAAACAGAATACGTACTCTGTCCTCATAGCATATAAACTAATAATACACTAAAATCTGAGCATGTCATCCGGAGGGGGAAATATAGGCAGTAGAGGCAAAATTCATGACAAGCTTCTCCTACGGCGAAGCGCAGCTGAAAAAAACCCAGAGCTAGGGCTTTTAACACTCCCATATCTTTAGTAGTTAAGAGGGCTATAAGCCTTTGAGATTGTGTATAAAATGATTCTTTCACACCTGAGCGAGTCATCCAGCAAGCTCTAAGATCGTCATACAGAGGACAAGAAAACAGAATATGTTCTAAAGTCTGCAACTCGTCAAAGCAGCAGAAGAGTTTATTGCAATAATCAATCTTCTCTCTTGTTGTGCCCCGAGCTGCCATTGGGCAGGAGGGGGGCGGTATAAAAATACTGATATAAATAAATAAGCTCCCAAACCCTGTTCTAAAAGATACACTAGTACTAATGATTCATGATGACAATGACCTTGCACTTTTAGATGTTTTGTCCTTGGCACCAGTTAGCTTTATATAACTATAAAATTATTAGCAGACCTGTGGCATCTTTTCAGATGTCTACAGTGGAGATAGGCTTCATTTAAGATTAAGGAACATTTAGCGTGTTAGCCAGCCGAGAATGGTGTATCCAATGGGAAGCAAGTTACTTATGGAAAGCTCTTAGGTAAATTATTTCTTTCACACTTGGAAGATGTGCTAAAGAATAACTTTACAGAAAAGCATCACTTCTCTGTCTTCTCATTGGCTTGGCTTTTGCCCAGTTAAAGCCAAGATTTATTTTCACTCTGTGTGAGTGCTCACTTAAAAATATGAAGAAGTAATTTAATGGCATCTTTTATTGCACCAGCTTCTGTTGGTGAGACTATGCAAGCTTTCTCAATACGAGAAACTGATCCAGTAAAAAATATCAGCTGAACTACTAGACAACATGGCAAACATCCTCTCGCTTTGAAAATGTGGTCATATAAGGAGTCCAAAGCCATCTTTCCAACTCAAGGGCCAAATACTTCTAGACGTGCCAGCTTCACAGTCTAGGGACAGGACTGCTCCTGCCCAGGCCAGGTCAGATCAGGACACTGAATGGACGTGTCCTGACCAGGCCAGCCGGTGAGCTCTCTCACATCCACTCCCGGCAGGGGAAGGGAACAAACACGTGGCTGGGTGGCTCTGCTCCGATGCACCTCCAGCGTCCTACCCCCTCATCATGACAGGCTGCCATGGTGGCCAATCATGGGAAGCCATGGCTGCTGCCTATGGTGGCCCTGGATCCCTGGTGGGAAATGGCATCTGGAACAGATGTGCTGGCTGGCTGTGGCATATGTTGGCTCACCTGGGAAGCCCTTGGCCTGGGGTGTGGGCCCGGACTCATCTGGGAGACCACATCTAGGCCAACCATCGACCCAGGCTGGGGCAGCAGCAGGCCCACATCTGGTGGCCCGCAAACAGATGTGCAGTGCCACTGAGTCTCTGGCACAGGTGGGCCATAGCGGGCCCTCATCGCATCTGTTTTCATCTGTTGTCATATTTCATTGCGGTTAGTAGGAAAGGAAGGAGCTGGGTAATTATGGATGCTGTTAACACCTGTTCAGATTGGATCCTATACCTGTAAATGCTTGATTTTCATGGTAAGTACTTTGGGGACTATAATTTTTCTTTCCCTATTTTGTGTGTGTGTGTGTGTGTGTGTGTGTGTGTGTGTTCGATAGGGATGAATTAATTGCCACTGAAGTCCATATACTTATATCTTTTATCAAACACCAGATCACTCGGAGCTGAAATTTATTGTTTTACCAAAGTGGGCTTGTCTCATGTGCTTTTTATCTCAATTAAATTTATTAAAAATACCTCTCATCAAAGAGCAAAGTTGGGTGCCTCTTCTTTTTTTTTTAAATGAAGCTCAGGAACTTTTCAAATGCAAACAAAAGTGCTGAAAGCTTGAATTAGGTCAATATATGGATGACTGGTAGCTAAATAGGAATGAGCAGATAGCGTGTTGCAGGGCTGAAATACTGTTGTCTCTTTTTATATTGAGGTCAGTCCAAAAGAGACCCAATCAAGGCCTTCAAAATGAAATCCATTTTTCTTTTGGCTGAATCAATTTTTAAAATTTTATTTTCAAAGCAACAGAATTAATTACAATTATAGCAAGTTTGAAATGTTGAAATAAAGATGGATGAACACATGGCCAGGCTCTTTAATATATTGTTTGTTGGGAGAAAAGTAAGCCTTCCCAGCTGCAGTAATTTGTCACTTCTGTTGACAGATGGAGTGCAATAAATTCTAATCTAGAGTTAGACACTCTCAGACTTAGATCATCCAGCAAATGCCTGTAATGCTTCTTCCACATGGCCTTTGCGGTGACCTGAAATATAGATTGTTGCATGATCACTACATCTTCACTAGAGGTGATCATGCTGTTAATCTTCGTTAGCTTAGGGCTGGAGACAGATATTGGAGAGAGAGTGAAAACATGTTTGAAAGTATTAATTATCCTTAAAGCTGTTATTAAGTTGGCACTGAAATGCCAACATAGAGGTCATGCAAGCAATTCTTGAATTTGATGATGGCAAAAGGCAATGTAGAAGCAGGGATATCTAGAGCAGGAGTGGGGAACTCTTTCCATTGGACAACTCACTTCAAAAATTAGTACAAGCTCTGAGGGCTGCATAGAAGTTGGGGTCAGGGAGATAAGGGATGCCCACAAGATATAGAGCGCCCAGATCATGGATTTGTGCCATGAATCTGTCCCTTATCTGTGTGTGAATGCTCTCAACTCTGTTTCCTTACCCTGAGCTTATTTTTTTAGTGGTTGGAGGTAGGAAATGGATTCAAGAGCCAAATCCAGGAATTGGAAAGGGGACACATTAAAACGTCCTATAGGCCACGTTTGGCCCTTGAGCCTGAGGTTTCCCAACCATGATCTAGACCAAGAGCAATGACTATTGGAACCTATATTATCAAAATAAAATCATTGTATTAACTTTTTATGATTTTAAAGAAATCAGATTATTATAGCGCAGGAGCGCTCTAATAGTTAAGGTGTCTTACACCCTCCATTATAAACCCCCAACATTCTATTTGCTATACATTTGGCATAATTAAAGTTAGGATCATGAAATGTATTGTAAAGGATCACTGGAGTAAGTGATTTATGCTGTCCAAACATCAGTTGAATCAGTTGGATAACATCTGAGATATCGCAGTTTGAAAACTGCACTTTGAAAGCCTGTTTTTTCCAAAGTTAGACAGTCTTGATCTCGGCAGGGTAAAGGGGTTTTGTGTTGATTGGGAGGAGGTGTAAGCCTTTTAGAAAATTCAATGAGACTGCCATGGGGTGCTTTCTGGTTTACTTTCTGTAAATCTGGTTAGCAGTTTTTAAGTTATGACATCTTGAAAATTCAGTGTTAGCCTATGGAGACCATCCTGAGTGTGGAGTGCTTGTGGACATTCTATGTGTAATGCAGAGACTGTTTAAAAGCAAACAGTCTTGAATACTGGGAGTGGGGACTACAACTCCCAGAAGGCAGTGCTTGTAGGAGTCTATAAGTGCTGGGGAAAGAGGGAACTGCACCTGCTAGGGGGCAGTGTGAGTGACTAATCAGCCATGTTGCCCTTACCTTCTGTATTGGGGTCAAACTGTGACCCCAGCAAGCACAAAAACATTTTTAAAAAGTTAATTAGTAGCTCTTCAAATGTGAGCTTTTAGGACATTGTCACCGGCACCTCTGGGCATAACGTACTAAAATGTCAGTCTGGTGACAGGAGGGTGCGGGGTATAAATTACTGAAATAAAATAAATAATAATAAATAATACCTCTTACTGTTTGTCTCCTATAAACAAAAAAGTGGCATTTTTCAAACAGACCCCAGGTTTCCATTGAGTTTGCCTATTGGGGTCAAATTGACCCCAAGCCAATGCATTTCAATTGGGGTCAATTTGACCCCAGCTCAAAATAAACCAAAATAAATAGTTTTCAAGGACCATTCAGATAGTAAGGGGACATGGAACTCAAGGCCACTTCAGACTGGCAGCAGCAATGAAAATTAACCCCTTCACTGCCATTATTTTGTTCCTTTGTATTGTGGCTGAAACAAACCATGAAAATATGCTATGTACTGGGTCTACAACTTTGAGCTTACAGCACATTGTCACTGGTACCTCTGGCCATAACATACTCAAATTTCAGCCAGATATCTCTTATCATTTGTCTACAATGGCCCAAAAAGTGTCAGGGTGCAAACGCACACAAGATGTCAATGGAGTTTTCTTATTTGGTTTTACACAAACCTTTTCTGTGTCATTTCTCAGCTGTTCAGGTAATGTTAGGTTTCATTTCTTCAGGCTAAGTTTAAGTTTCCCTTCTGGACTAAGTTTGTGGAGACAAGAAGTCTGGGAATGTTAGATTTCATTTCTTCAGCCAAGTATTATGTTTACCTTCTGGGGTCAGTTTGTGGAGATAAGAATCTTAGGCAAACAAAGAAATACAATCAAGTCCTGAAGCATCCTAGGCAACAACAAAAGAAATGCAAATAGCAGGCTATAAAGGTGCTAAGTGTACTTAACTGTGCTTAGTAAAGCTAGACTATATTGTAATTGTAATTTATTCACGGCACTGGCTCTCACCATACCCCATACAAACATACAACATACAATGATAAAATAAATATGCAAAAATATGCAACAACATTGCTCATTATTTATAAATTTATATTATGTCATGTATAATTTTAACAAATTTCCTCTAACCTGGTTTAAATCCTTGAATCCCATTGTCAAGAGACCCAATAATCTAAGAATAAATACAAAACGCTATAACTACTCTTACTTAACCCCTTTGTTTAACCCTGACTCTTTTAGAGCCCGAATAGGAGCATGTGGCTAACACTGCCTTGCTCTTTTACGGGGGGTACCTCAGCAAAGCTTGTCCCCTGAAAGAACCTAACTCCACCTTTGGATAGACTACAAGGCACAGCCAGTAATTTGCATGAGAGAATTTGCCTTTGGGGCGAATTTAGGGAATTAAAAACAATCCCCATAAAACGGACTCTTTCATGTGTTTCTCTGTGTGTGTGTGTGTGCTCCCAGAACTTTGTTTGACGGTTTTGGGACACAGACTATAGTTGGGGGATAAATAGACCCCACCTATAATGGGTTTTTCCCATAGGGGTCATATTGACCCCAAGACACAGCGAGTGCCAGTTTTGTTAAGTCAGAAGGTAAGGGTTAGAGCTGATTTGGTGGAATGAGGCAGCTGAAGGTCATTTTGATCTGATCCGGCACAGCAGTCGCCCCGGCTTGGGGGCCAGGCATGCTGAGATGGCTAAACAGAGGTTAGCTAATCCTGCAGTGATGTTTGGGGTGGCTGATCTTGCCTCCTAAACTCACTCAGAACTACAGAGTGTATGGCTTTCAGTAACAGCCTTTTCCACCCCAAAAACGTCGGGTGTCTGGGCAACAGCTCCAATGGGGTGCCCCACTGGAGGAGCATGACTGGGCTGGAGTGCTGGAGTTTGCCTGAGATGGTCTCAGGTGCAGGAAGAGGGCAGAGGTTTATCCCGGAGACAGGGATAGGAGGCTACAGGCAGGATGGAATCGATCTTCCTTCAGCGCTTCTCCCTCTGACTTTCCCAACCCCACTAAGGAATGAGGGGTAAGCAGGTGCTCTGGGCTGATACAGTGGGTGTTCTGCAGGAGGGGGCAGGGAGATGGTGGGGTCCTGTGCAGAGCAGCCCTGTGGGGCAGAGTTACAAGTATAGTCCTCTTGAAAGGACTCTAAGAGCGAGCCTCAGCCCAGGGAGGGAAGGGAAATCCTATGGGGGATCATGGAGGGAGGGAGCATACACAAAGGGGGGCCATTAAGGGGAGAGAGATGGGGCAGAGCCTCTGTAAATATCTTCCACAGTGGAAGCCATGCACAGGGGGAGCACTTTATAGGGAGCAATTTTATTGGGGATACAGAATATGGGCCTCAGTACAGGGAAAGGTCTGCAGAGTGAGCAGCGTTGTGCAAGAAAAGGAGTCCTGTCAAAGGGGGAGAAAAATGAGGGAGTCTTGTAGAGACAGAGTGCTGCAGAATAATGGCCATTATTGTGCCGGGGGAGAGCCCTGGACAGAGGAGAACTGACTGAAGGAGCTTTGTTCAGGGGGGAGAGCTGNACCGACGAGGAAAGGGCTTTTAGGGCCCAACTGGAGAGGCCCACACAGAAATATCTAGAGGCCTCCCAAAAATACCTGGATGGGCTAAGGCTCCAAGCCGTCACAATGGAGGACCATCTTGTGGAACACTTCTGGGAGCTCCAACTTAGGGAGCAGAAGGTGGATGCCTACGCGACATACCTCCACAAAGAGAGGAGGGAATTAGAATTCCACCGGCAGTTGGTCGCAAAGTGGAAGGCGTCCCTGTCAGTGGCCCTGGAGTTTGCCATACAACATGGGTACGAGACAGAGGAGGATGTGATGCCCGCCCCTAGGTCCCGTGCACCCCTTTAACCTTTTCCCCACATTCCAGGGGACAGCCCAGAGAGCAGACCCCTAAGCTTCCTTTCTTTTTATATATATTAATGTTTGGTTTTGGTTTTATAAAGTTGTGTGTTGTTGTTTTGTTTAAAAAGTTTAATAAAAGTTATATTTGTTGTTACAAGCTTTGTTTGACCTCTCCAATCTTTTATCCCTCTGTGCTGAAGTTCTGGCAGGTGACAGAATCTCAGCTTGTCATATCCCTACCTGACAGCAGCAGCACGTGTAGTAGCATATTATACCCAAGATGTGCCAGCAGCAGGGTCTCAACTTGCTGACAGCCCCCCAGGAGGGGTATGGTTTGTGTCTGTGTGGGTGTGCCAGAGAAAAAGAGACACAGGCTCTTTGGAAGTGGGAAGCAGGCGGCGGGTGCTGGTGGTCAGAGGGACTCTTTCAGCAGCTTCAGCAGGCATCTGCGGGTGGGTGAGGAGTAGTAGGCTGGGGGGGGCAGACTGGCGTGCGGGCACCAGTGGCCACTGGTCAGTCAGGCAGATAGATGATGGATCTTGGAAGGAACTGGAGTGACTGCTTCTGGATGTAGTGGAATGGAATGACAGTCCCCCGTGACTGGAATGATGGTCCCAGAATCTCATTGATGGTTCCTGGCACAGGCATGACTGCCTCAGGTACAGTAGAATGACAGCCTATGGGAGTTGAATGATGTCCCTAGAATAAGTGCTTGGTTGGGCACATTTCATTCAATCATGCGATAGGTGGTAGCAGGAACAGGGAGGCACACAGGTAGGCATTTATAATACATTGTGTGTTATTTCCATCTCATTCTGGTAGGTTTGCTGCTGGAGATGGGCATTGAGCATGAGCACAGATGAGAGCTATTGCTGGTTCTGGCAGGTGACAGGCAGCTTGAGCTGGATATACCTCTCCCCCTCCAGTCCCATCTCTTTCATTCTAGTGAGAAGCCTCTCTCTCTCTCTGGCCATATAGTGCAGGTGACAGCATGGGTGGGATCATGTCTGTTTCTCCTTCAGGCAGTGGGGAGACTTTCTCTCTCTCTCTCTCTCACCATGAACAGCAGGTTACTAACCTGTAAAGAAAAGGTGGAATGACAACTCCCTGTGTGCGGAATGACAAGGCCCCAGAGAACCCTGAGAGTGGGTCCTGGGGCTGGAGTGGCAGCTTCTAGATATTGGACAGCCCTCCCGTCCAGTAACGTAGACTCCAGAACCCTGACAGTGGGTCCTGGAGATGGAGTGGCTGTTTCTTGATGCCATGCAATGATGGGCCCAAGAACCCTGATGGTGGGTCCTGGGGCTAGAGTGAAGCTTCTAGATATTGGACAGCCCTCCCTGCCAGTAACGTAGGCCCCAGAACCCTGATCGTGGGTCCTGGGTCTGGACTGGCTATTTCTTGATGCCATGGAATGACTAGCCCAAGAACCCTGAGGGTGGGTCCTAGGGCTAGAGTGGCAGCTTCTAATGGACAGCCCTCCCTGCCAGTAACATAGGCCCCAGAACCTGACATTTGGTCCTGAGGCTGGTGTGGCTGTTTCTTGACGCAGTTGAACAATGACTCTCTTCGAGCAGAATGATGGGTCCCAGAACCCTGATGGTGGGTCCTGGGGATAGAGAGACAGCTTCTGGATGATGTGGAATGACAGTCCTCCCTGCCTGGAACATAGGCCCCAGATCCTGATGGTGGGTCCCGGGGCTGGAGCGACAGCTTCTAGATGCAGTGGCACAACAGAGGCAGCATTGACAGCAGCAGCAGACATTGGATTGACCAGAGGCAGCATTGGCAGCAAGCATTGGATTGTCCAGGCACAGAACCTGTGGCACAGCAGAGATGGCATTGGCAGGATTTGCCTGTGCACTGCACCCATGGAGCCAGGATGGTAGGATTTGTCAGGGAAGAGCTCCCATACAGCAGCGGACAGCAGCAGCAGGATTGCGTGGGCACATTTGGATTTGCCAGTCTGCCAGAGCAGAGCACCCATGGACCATCAGACAGCAGCAGCAGGATTACCAGGCCAGTGGGGCACATCACCCAGGGTTGACAGGGCAGGAAGACAGGCACCTTGGCATGTGAGGCAGGCAGGTGGGCTGGGGCAGGCTTTGAGCTAGGGAACCTAGGTGGGCAGACAGGCAGCATGACATGACAGAGGCAGTAGGGAAGGCAGGTTGGGACCTTGGAAGGGCACTCAGATAGGCTGGTGAAGACTGTGCAGCGTGCGAGAGAGAGAGCCAATCAGATAGGCGGACCAAGATCATCTAGCTAGAGGCTGGCTGGCATGCTTACAGTTTCCCAATGCCACCTTACATCATGACTCATGAGGTCAGTCACATAAGGTGGCTGAGGCCATCTAGTATGTGTGTGTGAGAGAGAGGGCGCTCCAGGCATTGGGAGGGAGGGACAGCTCCTCAGCACAGCAGCAGTAGGCCAGATTGAGGAGGAACCCCGTTCCAAGACTGCCCCTGGCATGGGATGGTGTGTGCCACTGCACCATCAAACCTTGCCCAGGGGCATCTCGGGGAATCACATCAGTGGAAGGTTCACCTTGCTGAACAACAACTGCTCCACTAACTTGGCCCCCAGTCTCAGGCAGTGTGGGGAGAAAATGTCCCCCGCCATAGAGAACACCTGCTCGCTGGGAATACTCGTTGGTTGGCAGGACAATATACCCTTGACCACTTTAGACAGGGCTGGCCACATGTTGGCCTTGCTGTCCCAGTAGGCCAAGGGATCGCTGCTGGGATCAATGCATGGCTCCTCCTCCAGGTAAGTCTCCACGGCTGCTGAGGCACAGTCGTACTCCCTCCGGTAGCTCTGCCTGGGCACCACCTCCACCGCTGCCCTCAGTCATGCTGCTTGACCTATTGTGGAGGACCCCATGCTCCCCAGAGTGGCCTGAACATAGGAGCTGCTGCTGCTGGCAATAGGGGTGCTGCTGCTGCTGCTCATCCTGCTGCTGGTGCTGCTATTGCTAGGGCTGGGGGCAAGGGATAGAATCCACCATCTGAAAGGGGTGGCTGCTCCCACTCCCTCCATCCCCAGGGGGGTCCTGCTGCATAGCCCACTCTGCCTGCCAGACCCTACCTACTATCTCACCCTTCCAGTGCCCATAGAGCACTGTCTGGCGTGCCATGCTGTCCTTGACCCTGGGGTCCAGCATTGTTGTCAATACATATTCCTCCCACGCCAGGAGCTCGTAAAGCCACACCTTCAGCCCTGCCTTCAGTTGCCGTGCCAGGTCAACCACCTCATTGGCCAGCTTCCTACCCTCAGGGCTAAACTCCCACCCCTGGAGAATCTCCTTCAGCCTCCTGGGGAGACTCTGGACCAGAGAGGTCACCTGGCTGATGGTGGCTGTCATGGCCAGAAATGGTCTGTGAACAAAGACCGTGTGAGCCAGTATCTCCCATTCCACCCCATCGTACCCTGGAGGTGCCTCGCTGTCCATCACCAGTTGAACCTGATGCAAGGCGGCTTTCTGCTCAAGAAGCCGCTTGAGCATAAGGAAGGTGGTGCACGAGGGAGTCTTGCTCAGCCTGCTTGGCCCAGGGGAGTTCGCTGCCCTTCATTCTCCGAGTAAAGAACCCGACCAGCTTCCTCCCCCACTTGATCAGGGAGCTAAGGGTACCTTCCCCAATCCCCTTCTCCCCCAAGACCAGAACATCCCTGACCACAAGATGGAGGGTGCGTGCAGTGCAAGGGATGCTGGTGAAGCCCCCGTCATGGACTGCCTTCAGTATTTTGGCTACATTATCCTTCATACACCCCTTCGTGAAGGGTGCACCTGGTGTGTCCCACTCCCTCACCATGGCAGTCAGGACTGCTTTGATGTTCTGAGCGGTGTGGGGGCCATCCATTACTTGTTCCTGAAGCAGGGCCCACCTGTACCCTGCTTCAGGACCCCTCCTGCCACTAGTAAAAGCTGCCTCCGGGTCCTGCCACCAGTGCGCCGTCACTGTCAGGTATGTGTGCTGCACATTTCTGCTTGACCACAGGTTGGTGGTGAAGTGTATGATGGCACCCCCAGCCCCTGCCAGCTGCTCCCTCACCCGCTCCTTCAAAGCCATGTACAGGTCTGGCACCACCTGATGACTCAGGGTGGTGTGCGATGGCAGTTTAAATTGGGGAGCCAGGAACTCAATCAGCCATGTAAAACCCATGTCCTATACCATGGAGAAGGGCTGCCCATTGAGCACAATCATTTTGCCCAACAGGCTCATGGTTTTCACTTGAAAGCCATGCTGCCCTCCAGCTGCCGATGGCCTTGGCAGCTGCCCCCACCCCAGCTCCTCCATGGTGGACTGATGCTGCTGGCGAGGTTCCTGCTGCTGTTCTTCCCCCCATCAGGAATACTAGTGCTCCTGCTTCTAGAGGCAGCTGTTGGTGGAGGACGCTTGCCTGCTGAAGGAGGCGGACAACTGGCTGGTGTGGCCACTGAAGTCGGGAACCCGCTGGCATCCACTGTTCCTGCTTTCCCACTTAACAGCAGAGCTCTGTGCCATGCCTTCAGGTGCCTCATCATGGCAGTTGTCCCAAGGTTGGTAAGCACCTGCCCATGCTTCACCATCTTATTGCACACAGTGCTCTGCACCTCCCTCGGATCATCCGCTTGCACCAGCTTGAAATGTGCCCAGACAGAGGATTTTTTTTCCCCTCCTGCCTTCTGGCCTGCACCGGGTGATGCACCACTGCCAGCGCTGCTGGGAGGGGCAGAATTGGTGGTGACACACACTGGCGGCTGGCCCCACAGGAACTTTGGGGCACTGACCCCCCAAGCGCTGAGGGCCCGCCAGCACCGTCGTTTGTAAAAACAAAACAAAAAACAACACGCACTGCCGCGGCACCGCTGCTGCTTCTCACAGCACTGCAGCAGCCTCTGCCTTTGCTTCAGAGGATGCTGCGTCACTGTCAGTTCATTTACTTCCAGGATCCACTCCTGAGGAGTGAGTCCCAGAAGGCTCAAAAAAGCTAAGCCCAACCGCATTTTCCAATGGAAAATGCAATTTAGCCGGCTTAGCGCTCAGCCCGGCTGAGCTCCTCCATCCACACAGCACGTATAGGACATGCTGTGGAGGGAGGAGCTAGGGGCTTCCATTGTGCTCAATGGGCGCAAGGAAAGCTCTCATCAGGGCGTTTGTTGAAAGCGCCCTGGCGAGCTGCCTTGGGTCGGGTGCCTGAGGCAGGGAGCAGCGCGCATGTGCACTTGTCCCTGACTCACATGCTGCCTGAAAGAAAGAGATGGGTGCCGGCGGCCGGCGCATGCGCACTTATCCCTGACTCACATGCTGCCTGAAAGAAAGAGATGGGTGCCGGCGGCGTGCTGTTGGAGAGCAAAGCTCTCCATCTGCCCGCCACCAGGCCAGGCCAGGTCAGACCAGGCATTTCCTTGCCGCTCCCCTCCAATCTGTCGCTCAGAGCGGCGGGGGGTGGGGGTGGGTGGGGAGCGGCAAGGCAGGGACTGTCAGGGAACGTTGTGTGTGTTTTCTGTTTTATTTTATTTTAAATTGCCTGTGAGTCCTGCCTCTGTGGAGGAGAGCAGGACACGTGGGCAATTAAAAGAAACAAACCCTAAGTCCCCCCTGCCTGCAGCGCAGCCAGACGAAGACCGCCGGAGCCAGCACTGAGGTAAGAATCCTTATCCTATACTCCCCCCAGGCTGTTT
>QEPC01000638.1:75635-89678 GCA_003113815.1 Sphenodon punctatus
AATTTAAGGAAATGCTAAAAACACATTACACACATAACACACAAAAACAACAAAATACAATAAATATTGTTGCAGATGGATTCTTATAAATGTTATCGTTGAAAGGAGAGACACCAAAGTATACAATCCCAAATAGTAAATACAACCATCTAAAACTAAAATAACAAAGCCGAGCCTACCAAAAACTTTCTCACGCTCCTCAGCCTTTGAAGAAAATATAGCTAGGTTCCGCATAAATGACTCACTCTCATTCTGCATGATCCAAACCAATTTTTCCCAATGCGAAAAAGACCTGAAGAATATAGGAAGTGGAAACAGATACTTTGTTCTAATGACATTGTACAGTGGACATTTAAGAACCTAATGAACAGTATCCTCTACAACACAAATACAATGTGGACACACCCTCTCTACTCTGGGAATTCCTATGCTATGACCTTCAGTTATAGCAGACCGGTTATGTTCTAGCCTTAGTCTAGTTAAAGCTGCTCTAACATGGGGTTTTGGGTCCAAAGCTAAATATTATTCCGGTCCCACCTGGTTCTGCCATAAAATATAGAGACACGCTATATGGGAGTAACACATTGCCACGAGCTCATTTTGTAAATAATCATTTTGGGTGTGGATGTTTTTAGGATATTCAGAAAGTATCCATGAATAACAAATTTACTATTCATTTCAGCCCTGGGCTAGAATAGGACACTACTTGACAGGGACCATGGTTCTGATCATGTGTGCTGAGTGATTTCTGTTTCTCGAATATTGATTCACACATTACTATGTTTATTTTTCTATTTAGTTGGCTGATATCAGTAAAGGTATCTAAATCAGGCTTTGGCTTTAGTATTGTGGTTGTGTACTTTTTGGTTATATGCTAGTCTGGAGTTCTGCAGATCTTGGACTCATTTCTGGAAAGTCCATGAATGACCAGAATTTTGTGGTTTACATGACAAGAGTATGAAAAGAAGTTTATTTCCTGACTTCATAAGGGTATCACATGGTGGTGTGGTTTTCCTTTGGCTCTTACAGTCTTTCCCCAAATTCTAGGCTAGAAATATGTGTTCTCCAACATGTAATTGGAAAATAGCCAAAAATGAAACTCTTTTATCAAATCCTATGCATAACAATATCCACAAGAAAAAATTGTTATGAAATCATTGATATACTTGACAACATGAATACATTTGGATCTTGGAAAAAGAACTTCAAGACTAAAATATGCATATTTTGCCTATCAGTTACATATAATTTGCTTTCACTAGTCGGCAAAGTCACAATGGCAAGCACTGCTTTTCTTGATTCTTTGTAAGATAGCTTGCCAAAATCACACAATGCCCTGTCCTAGCTGTCAGAATACAAAAACTTGGCCATGTAGTACATTTCCACTGTAGGTAACATTTTAAAAATGCATCTCACTGAATTAAAAACCCAAGTCCCATTTTCAAAGGATATTTAGGGATGAATCCTTACTCCATTGAAGTCAGTGGGAATTTAACCAGGGAGTTCAAAGAAGTCAAAAGGCACCCATAAACACTTACAAGCCAAAATACCATTGAAAGTAAGTTTGCACGTTCTTCTTAACATCATTTGAGTGTGTAATTCATCTGTGTAAATTATCCAGTGTTTAATTTTTTCCTCTTTCATTCACAAGAATGAAACAATATGATTAGCATGTGTTCTATGGTGGGGAAGAGCTATCAATGCTTTTCTCTCCTTCTTTCTAACAAAATCTGTGGAGAATTAAGGCTCATATTGCCCCCTTGCCTTGGGAGCTGTGGGTGGGGCTGGGCATGAAGGTGCAGCTGGACAGCCTCACCCTTGTGCTGCGCCCAGTGCCATGCCCAATGCCAGTACGGGCAGCCATGGTGACCAATGACAGCCAACCATGGTGGCTGGCCATGGTGGGACCCAGTCCAGGCTGAGTCTTCCAGCAGCAGCGGACATGACAGGCTCCGCTCAGGATGTACTGGCTCAGGACCCTGGGTGGCTTGGGATGTGCACCCAGGATCTGACCCAGGGTACAGTGGCCCAGGACAATCTGATTTCTGAGCCAACATCTGACTGATAGCACCTGTACATATGTCAGCTGAGGTCCAGGCCAAAGCATGACATAGTGGGCCTAGTGATCTGCTGTCACACCTGTTCCCATCCATAGTTTTTTGTCAAGGGAGCCCTTGGGGAGCAGGTTTGTCAGTAGCATACTGAAGGCATGTGGTGAGGATTCTCCGGTCTGAAGTCTGCTACCTGATCTTGCTGAAGAACCGGGCCTCACTACTGGAGGAGCAGTGGTTTCTGGAGTTGCTGTACTGTCCTCCTTGCAGATCCCGGCTCCAAGAGTAAGGTGCGGATCCCCTCCTGTAGGGTCAAGTGCTGCTTCTCATTGGGGTTTCTTGTTGCTGTTGCTATTCTCCCAAGGAGCCCATGTGGTCACTGGCCACTTCTTGTCCCATCTAAGTGATATCAGCAGGGGCTGGGTCAAGTGCAGCTCACCAGGTCCCAGAACTCCCACACTAGTGGCTGGTCCTTGCTGGGGGCTCCTTGCTGTTGCTGTCATCTACAGCTGATATGAGTACCCTCCAAAATGAGTATACTCCTTGACTATGCACTCCCTGATTTGCCGATCAGGTAACAGGCACTTACTTGCATAGTACCTGACAAGTAATAATTTTATTTTATTTTAATTAATTTTATTATATTTATATGTCACCCTCCCATGCATCTCAGGGCAGCTTTCAACAATGTAAAACAATTATTAAAACATAAAATCCACAATATCATTATTAAAACACCCCCCTACAAAAATTCAACCCACCCTCCCCACCTCCAAATGCCTGGGAGAACAGCCACGTCTTACAGGTCCGACGGAAGGCCATTAGACTCGGGGTCAGTTGTGCTTCCTCTGGGAGGGAGTTCCATAACCGGGGCCAACCATCGAGAACGCCCTTTCCATTGTAGCCCCCTGCTTTATGCGGGGGATCTCCAAGAAGGTGCCCCCGGTGGACCGAAGGGTCCATCCTGAGTCACGGAGGGTGAGGCGGTCCCTGAGGTATCCAAGTCCAAGACCGTATAGGGCCGTATAGATCAAAGTAAAAACCTTGAATCTTGCTCAGCACGTCACCAGCAGCCAGTGCAGTGCACGGAGCACCGGTGTTATGTGCTCTCACTGGCCTGTCCCTGTTAGGAGACGGGCCACCGCATTCTGCATTAGTTGCAACCTCCAAGCCAGTGTCAAGGGCAGCCCCACGTAGATCGCGTTACAGTAGTCCAGTCTTGAGATGATGAAGGCATGGATCAAAGTGACCAGGTTGGGTCTGGAGATGCACAGGCGCAGCCCCTGCACCAAATACAGATGGCGGAATGCCGCCTTTGCCACCATATCCACCTGTTGATCCAGATAGAGACCTGCATCCAATAACACCCCCAGACTCCAGACCGGCTGGGCCATGGAGGGGTGCACCCCCTCCACAAGAGGGGCCAGAGGCGAATTGGCCATTGAACCTACCATGAGGATTCCCGGTGGGCCGGGCCGGTTGGGAAGGCCAGTCCTGAGGTCTGTTTTTTTTTAATTAAAAAAAAATAATTAAAAATTGTGGGTCGGGATGGGGTGGGGGGACTCATGCCTGCCTGTTCCAGCCCACTGCAGCCTGGAATGGGTCAGCCTCCCCCCCCCCACATCCTCTGGGCCCCTTTTCTCTTCCCTCTACCAGAAGTTGCATAAAAGCAACAGCGCACAGTGTGCAGCGCAGGCTAGAGAGGAGCAGGAGAGGTGAACTTACCTACGTGCAGCTGAGGGGGCATGGAGCGGAGCCTGCAGAGGAGCGGCGATGGACTGCAGCAGCAGGCAAGGGTAAGCAAGCGGCAGTGGTGGATGAGGAGGAGGAGCGGCCTGAGTGGCAGCGGATGGACGAGGAACGGAATGGTAGCACTGAGGCTCGGTGGTGGCAGAGGGGGAGCCAGGCCTGGCTGGGAGGGGTTAGGGTTAGGCTTCAGGGTGTGAGCACCTGCTGGGGCCTGCTGGCCTCGGGGGGGGGTCTGGGTCTGGCTTGGGCCTCGTGGGTGGGGCCTGCTTGGGGACCGGCCTGGGGCCTGCTTGGGGCCAGCCTGGGGGATGCCTTGGGGCCAGCCTGGGGCCGGCCTTGGGGGTGCTTGGACCCTGCCTGGGGGCCAGCCTGAGGCCTGCTTGGGGGGTGCTGTGAGCCAGGCATCTTGGGTGCTCTGGGAGGGGAGTGGGGGCTAGTGGGTTAGAGCAAAAGTAAAGTATCTTGACTTTTGCAGCTTGCAAGAGGCCATGTTATAGTTTCTGCCTAATCATGATATCCTTTCCACACAGGCCCCCCAGCAACTTTCTTGCTGTGGATCAAGGTCAACCTCAGAGCTCGAGACACCAGCAGAAGCAGGTAAGCAAAGCAGCAAGAACAGGTAAGAGAGAGCAGCACAGTCATGGGGAGGATGTGACTGCCAACTTTGTTGTTGGTGTTTCCTTTATATTTCTGTAAAGACTTGTACAGAATTGTATTGTATTGTACAGTGTATTGTATTTGTGGTAATTTTTCAGTTCTGTAAATTGCACTGACAAGGAGTTTTTGTCAGTTTCTGTGACTTTTCATTACTTTCTTAGACTTCTTTTGGTCACTTTGTGGGAATTTTATGACAGTATTGTGGCAGTTTTACAGCACTTTTATGGGAATTTTCAGCACTTCCTTGGTGCTTAACTGGCAATTTTCATCTCCACAATCTCCAGGGGGTGCACGGGACACACATGGGGCTTGGGACTGGCCCATGGCAGCCCTGTTCAAATTGCAAAGCATAATGGAAAATGTTTAAAACAGCAGGAAATCTGATACATTTCCAAGTCACGCGAATCTCAGCACTTGCTGAGATTTTTCGTTTCAGTCTAGTAAACAGCAGAGAATCCACCATCTGGGGGAGGAAAACCTCTCTGTTCATGTTTTACAAATTAATTGTACATAGGGAATAAACCACACATTCATTTGAGTATTCTGCCAGTCTAGTCTCCATGACTGAATTAAAAGAAGACAGCCAATGGTGTAGCTCTGGTGGTAGCGCTGAACATAGGGTATTGGAAAGTCCTGGGTTTAAAGCTGCATCAAGTAAAAGAATACAGTAACTTTGACATTGGAGATTCCACCACACAAGAGGAAAAACATATACCATTGCTTTCTAAAGTAAGCTCACAAATGCAAGAAATCACCCCTTCAGCTTGTCGGAAAGTCCAGATTTGAACCCGTGACCTATTAGTTTCCTGTGCCCAGTTCTATCAGCAAAGCTCTAGGAGAAAGGGTTAGCTGCATTGGTCCCACCAGCAATCAGCGAAGGATGCTAGAGAATGCCCAGAAAGCTAGATAGCTGTTTGTAAGGGTGATATAGGTGCAGTTGGACTGTGGCTGGCCGTGTAGCTAAGATTTGTAGCTGCTGTGCTAGGGGTCATGGTGGGTTGTAATCTAATTTGCATTGTGTTTCCTTCCTATTATCTCTTTTAACAAAATAAACTCTCAGCTCCTATTGACCCTAAGGGATGTAGGATGCAACTTGAGTTGTGAAACCAGGAGCTGTTCCTTCATTATTAATAACAAATGGAAGGAGGGACAAATCACCAAGGATGAGTACAGGTGAGTAGCCCAAACTAGGGATGTGTGAAAGCATTTCAGAAGTTCGGGGTTCGTCTTGAACTCAGAGTGTTCGGACCGTTCATGAACACCCCGAATCTGAACCGCCCCCCACCCGAACCGGCTGAATGAAGTTCGGGTTCTGAATCAGTTTGGGTGGGGGGCAGGGAGGAACCTGGTTTTCCTTCCCCCCTCCAGGCTGCGCAGGTGGAAGGGGCGCCGGGGATCACCTCCCCGCCCCCCTTTCCCTGCCTCATAATTTTTTTTAACCCCCCCCCACTGCAGGGATTTCCCTACCGGGTGGTACTAGGACTCTGGCCCTGGGTCTGGCGGTGGCAGGTGTGGAGGCGGCGGCACTCCAGAGCACTTCAGGCCACTACTAGGCCTTCCGGGTCAAACCAGAAGACCTAGTAGTGGCCTGAAGTGCTCCAGAACCTGGAGCTGGAGCCCTGGCACCACCCGGTAGGTTGGGCTCCAGGTCTGGCAGCGGTGGCGGCAGCAAGTGGGTCTGGTGGTGGCTTCAAGCTGCTACTGGGCCTTCACGGTTTGACCCAGAAGACCTAGTCGCGACCTGAAGCACTCCGGAGCGCTGCCGCCTCTGGACCCACCACTGGACCCGCTGCTGCCTGGCCCAGGGCCAGAGCCCCAGCACCACCAGGTAGGGCGATCCCTGGGGTGGGGGGTTAAACATTTTTTTTTTTTACAAGGCTGGGCAGGGTGGGGGTGGAGGTGCTCCCCGGCGCCCCTTCCACCCGTGCAGCCTGGAGGGGGGAGGGAAAACTGCCCCCCCAGACTGAACGGGTTTGGCCCCCCGAACGCATTTGGGCTGAACCCCGAACGGGTCGAACCCCCCCCGTGTTTGCACATCCTAGCCCAAACCTGTAGGGGCAGTGTCTGGAAGGCTAAAACTCAAAATGAGTGGAGGGTAGGAAGAGATGCTAAGAACAACAAAAAGGGGGTGTAATAGGGCAAAGGCCCTGTGGGCTTCAGCCCCCTGAAGAGGTGCAGAGTGGGAAGGAAACCACACGCACTCCTGCCCACATAAGAAGGAGAAGCTGGAAGGAAGAGGCAGTTACTGTCTGGATGTTGGAGAGGACAACACCATTGATGAAAGCTGCCTTGGAGACCGGAAGGAAGCTGGAGGACGATCCAGAAGAGTGGAAGTAAATATCCAGCCTAGGACTGTGATGAGGCTGCTTGGTCTTCGCTGCTGGCTAGACTGCTGAAAGTAGCCAAGCCTGGAACTGTGAGTGAGCCTGCCACTGTGTGGATGCCTGGTTAGGCTGGGAGTATAGTGAGGGCTTGGGATGCCAGAGGGGCTAAACTTCAAAGTGCTAGAAAGATTGTACTGTATTGTACATGAACTGTGATCAAGCTAATTCCCATAAGAGACTGAGTGGAGACTGAGACAACTTTCAGACCTTCCCACCCACCCCCTGCATATTTTGGCTGAGGGAGGGAATGCGCCACCAGGATATGCACTGGGTGCCACCAGTCTGAAAGTTCTCCCCCTCCCCCCGCATGCGGCTTTGACAGCAGACGTGCAGGGACGCAGTGCAGGAAATCCAGCTCTTCATCTCTGTGTGTGTCTGTCGGCAAAGCCGCGTGGGGGGAGGCTTTTAGATCAGTCGATCCCTACGCATATCCTGATTGTGCATTCCTTCCTGCAGCCAGAATATGTGCAGGGGGGGGCAGGAGGGAGGTCTGAAAGTGGCCTGAGTGATATTGGAACCCCATGTCCCTACTGAGATGGACTCAGGGGTCAGATCCTGTGGGGACCCACCCTGTGACACCAGATCCTGTTACAAGGGGTTTTTCAGGTCTGTCAGAAGCAAGAGGAAGAATAAGGAAGTGGTAGGTCATCTTCTTGGTGAAGATGGTGAAATGCTAACAGGTGACAGAGAGAAGGCAGACTTGCTCAATTCCTATTTTGCCTACATCTTCTTCCACAAGTGAAACTGCATTCAAACTGGCAAAAGTAGCATGAATGATGAGGGGAAAGGATTGCATATCAGGATAGATAGAGATGTTAAGAGAATACCTAGCAACTTTAAATGAGTTCAAGTCTTTGGGACCAGATGAATTAAATCCAAGGGTACTGAAGGAACTTGCTGATGTACTCTCGGAACCTCTATCATCTTTAAGAACTCTTGAAGAACGGGTGAGGTGCTGGAAGATTGGAGACGGGCAAATATTGTCCCTGTCTTCAAAAGGGGGGGAAAGGAGGATCTGGGAAACTACTAGTCAGCCTGACATCGATACCTAGAAAGATTCTAGAACAGATTATAAAGCAGTCAATCTGTAAGCATCTAGAAACCAATGCAGTGATTACTAGAAGCCAGCATGGATTTTTCAAGAATAAGTCATACCAGAGACTAACCTTAGTTCCTTATTTGATCGAGTTACTAGTTTAGTGGATCATGGGAATGCCATAGACGTAATATATCTTGATTTCAACAAAGCATTTGACAAAGTTCCCCATGATAACCTTGTTGACAAACTGGTAAAATGTGGGCTAGATGATACTACCACTTGGTGGATTTACAGCTGGCTGAAGAATCCTACCCAAAGAGTGGTCATGAATGACTCATCATCAAACTGGAGGTGAGATATTGAGAGGGGTACCGCAGGGCTCGGTCCTGGGACCTGTACTGTTCAACCACTTTATTAATGGCTTGGATGAAGGAGCAGAGGGAATGCTGATCAAATTTGCAGATAACAAGAAACTGGGAGGGATAGCGAACACCTTAGAAGACAGAAATAAAATTCAAAATAATCTTGACAGGATGGAAAACAGAGCCAAAATGAACAAAATGAAAATCAACATAGATAAATAAATGTAAGGTTCTGCATCTAGGTAAGATAAATCAAATGTACAAGTATAGGATGGGGGATACCTGGCTTGGCATCAGTACATGTGAAAAGAATCTAGGGGTTGTAGTTGATCACAAACTGAACATGAGTCAGCAGTGTGATGCAGCTGCTAAAAAGGTGAATGCAATTTTAGGCTGCATTAACAGAAGCAAAGTGTCCAAGTCACGAGAAGTAATAGTTCCACTCTGTTTGGTGCTGGTCAGACCTCATCTGGAGTACTGCGTCCAGCTCTGGGTGGCACATTTTAAAAGGACATTGACAAATTGGGACAGGTTCAGAGGAGGGCGATAAAGATGGTCTGGGGTCTGGAAACCAAGTCCTATGAAGAGAGGTTGAAGGAGCTGGGTATGTTTAACCAAGAGAAGAGAAGACTAAGGGGAAACATGATAGCGGACTTCCACTACCTGAAGGGGTGTCGCACAGCAGATGGCAAAGACTTGTTCTCTGATGTCCCTGAGGGCAGGACTAGAAATAATGGGCTCAAATTACAAGCAAGCAGATTTTGGTTAAACATTAGGAAGAAATTCCTAATGGTAAGAGTTGTTTGGCAGTGGAACAAATTGCCAAGGGAGGTGGTGGGCTCTCCATCACTAGAGGTTTTCAAACAAAGGCTGGATGGGGATGCTGTAGCTGAGGCTTTCCTGAACTGAGCAGAGCGTTGAACTAGACGGCCTCTGTTTTAACTCTGTGATTCTATAAGACATTAATAGAAGAACTCCTCCCCCCCAGTGATGGATTCTCTGGTGTTTACATCCAGTTCTTTTGCTTATAGCAGCTTTTAACCTCAAAACTTCCCACTTCTTTTCCAAAGCCCTCTCAGCAGAGCGACCTGCACACCCAGCACACCCTAGCTACTTGGGTTATGAGCATGGGCATTACATATTGCACATATATAGAGCTCACAGTTAGTCCCTTAAAATGTCCCTTCTGGTGTGGCTCAGCTGCTCTGCTTTGGGACAGCTATGCTCCGGGTCCTATAGGACTACCCCAGTCCCATTTCATCACTTGGTTTATAAAATTCATACACCCCACCCTATATTAAACCCCAAACAAATACTCATTGGATGGATACGATGCGAGTAGTGCCTATTACCTGATCCACCAATAGTGAATCAGGCAGTGTATTTTGACAGTTGCTTTTGTTTTGGAGAATACTAATTTCATAGCTATTTATTTTGTTGTTAAAAAAATAATAATCAGGAAGGAAGCACAGTGACAACTAGAATCCATGACCCCTAGCACAGCAAGCACAAAGTTTAGCTACACAGCCACAGTGCAACTGCACCTATAATCCCCTTAAAAACAGCTATCTAGCTTACTGGGTACTATGTAGATTCCTTCCCATGCTGGCTGACTGGATCACGGCAGCTAACTGTTTTTCCTAGAACTTTGCTGGTATACTAGGGCACAGGCGACTGCTAGGTCAAGGGTTCAAATCATGACTGCACGGTGAGCTGAAGGTGTGATTTCTTGCAATTGTAAGTTTATTTGGGGAAACAATAATATAGTGTTTTTTTCAAGTGTGGTGGATTCTCTGACATTTAAGTCATGTTATTTTACTTGATGTAGCCTTGAATGCATGATTTTCCAGTATGCAAACCTTTCCCTTTAGCTTGCCTTGCATACTCAGCCAAGCCTCACCTAATTCTTTCCTGGGCACTGGCAGGTGATGGTGATCCCAAACAAGAAACTGGCTCAGGTGTTTCTTAAGGTTTTTCATTTCAGGGCTATTGTCTGCACACATGGGGCTAGGTCAATTTTTGTTGAAGTGCCCCAATTTGTCCAAGATGTCTCCACAAATGTTCAAAATTGGGTAGTGGGCATCACCTATGCAAATTAGGCATTTGTACCAACCCCCACAATTCATGTGATTCCTCCTGTTCTCCAGCAGATGGGGGAAGAGGGCATTCTCCCCCACCCCTTCTGTAGGCTGTTAGATCCCACAAAGTTACATGCGTAAATCAAGCTATATTTAATATAAACAAGAGCTGAATCAAATACCTGCAAAAATGTATATAACCATTGAATTGCTGATACCCAAATCAAACCAAATATTTTTTGTGGAGGGAGGGGGGGAGTCGGTGCCAGAACAGTTTTTTGATTGGGTACCCAAAATACTGAAATACCAACAACCGATTACTGGAATACCAAAATACAGGGAAAAAATCCCTATTCTGTACTGGTGTGTTCAGTATGCCAGAATACTGCAAAAATTCCCCAAATCTGAAAAATCCAGGACAATTTGTCCTGGTTCTTTTGGCGGGTTTAGGGGGATTTTTTGGTATCAGTTATATTGGTGTGTTGATATTTCTGTCATTGGTTGTTGGTATTTCAGGGTTTTTTGTACTTGAGTGGTACTCGGGTACTGATTCGGGTATCCGAAATGGTACTCGAAAATGTGACTATTAACTACGGGTAACAAATTAGGTAACCATTTCAGCTCTAGCTAGAACAGACAAGGATAATGACAAACCCACAAGTCAAAACAAAAGAATGTGAGGGTCCTACACTAAACTATTATATCCCCATCCTAGCCACCTCCAGAGCATGTTGCGGGAGGGGCTAGTGTCTACTGGAGATTGTCCTAGTAGCCAGTGTCAGAGTTGGGGCAGAGGGAAGCAGACGAAGGAGGGCTCAGAAGTAGGTGGCACTGGTGCCCTGATATTACATCTCCAGCTAACCTGTGCCTGCACTGCAGTTGCCGTGAGAGTTCCAAATTCCTGTGATAGTTCCCAGAATCAAGGGGTCCACCAGGACTACACAGATGGCACACACATGCTGACTCTGCCCTTTTAAAAAATGGACCTCCCCCTGCCCCCTCCCCCAATGGTTATGCTGGTGTGGGGGCAGGATGCGGGTGCTGCATCAAGCAACCTGTTTTTTCCAGTTGCTCAGTGTGGGAGCGATGGGTGGAGGTACGTGTTTCACAGGAGCACACCCACCCACCCATATGCCGCTTTCAAATGGGACACATCCACCCATGCTCACTGCATGGGTATGGGCAGGTGCATCTTATTAAAAAAGGGCCTTGGATGTGTCTGGGCACCCTCGTTTTAGCTGAGACTCTGGCATGTTAGACCAGCTTAGGTCGAGATACCTCTCCGCTCAGTTCCCTTCTTTTTCTCCCTGAGATGGGGAGTGGTGGGGGATAGTTGACACACTCCCACACTAGATTTAGGCCAGCTGAGAGTTCACTTCCAATGGGGGAAAAAATCAGCTTCAGTCAAATTTGGATTCATTGGTCTCACTTGGACTATGATTTCCATCAGCAGTGGATCTAGACCAAGCATGATCTAACAGCTAGCAAGGGAAATGAAATAAAGGCACATTAATGAATTAATCATTCTATTCAGGTATCCACACCATTCCTAGCATCACTGGACCTAAGCATCTAGTCTTCACTCCCCTTTAATGAGATGTCTTAGATAATTGTCATGAACTTTCAGTTTTTACCCTGCCTTAATGAAGTGTTATCTCTAGAAATTGTAAACTGTGGCTGGTATTTATCTCAGTTTAATAACTTTGGATTGTCTAAAATAAGTATATTGAACAACATCCATAAATCTGATTTCATCCAGTGATCAAAAGTTTTCAAGATGAAAATCTGGCCCTATTGAAATCAAGGCAGGAATTGCCATTGACTCTAGTGAAGCCAACATTTCACCTCTGCTACAAAGACACCTTGTGGGTGACCTAGACAGTCTGATGTATTGTGACTGGCTGTATTCTGCTTTCATCGCTTGGGTGTAGAGAGCAAAAGTGAATAAGGCACTATTTCCTGGGCTTCAGATTTAAGAAGTCTTTAAGAACTGATCTAAGCAAAGACTACATGGTACCTTATATCCTGTCCAGTGCAATTACTTTTCCCTCCTCTCATTTTGCAGCAACTGATATCTCTGTGTGAGCTGCAATTTCCTCAGCACTGATTGATGGGTGGGTTAAAAGTGACAATTATAACCAAAGCCTGTCTCTGAGTTTCAAAGACTATTTTTTCTCCTAATATCCAGCACAGGAAGTGGTAGGATATATCTCACAGTGACCAAAGAGCAAAAGGCCCCTTTTTAAAAATAGGAAACAGATTTTAAGTAACATAAGAGTACTCAGTAGTTTTTAGGAAGCAAAATTCCAAATTAAAGTAAAAAACAAACAAACCCCCCAAACCAAACAAACAAACAAAGAAGAAAGAAACCTTACACTGAGGACTTTAGATTATCGATTAATAAAATATGAATCCCCTATAACAGGAAAATGGAAATTCCACTCAGAAAACACTCTGCAGCAAACAGAAATTTAGCAAAATAAACACACTAGCTTCCGAGAACCACAGTTAAAATATTCTTGAGCAACCTGCTGGAAAAATGGCTTGCAGACTACTGTGAAAATCCAGCAGCAAATAAAAGTGAAACTTGTTGTGCCAGCCTCAAATGATGAAAGAGAATGGCTGGATTTAATTTACACCTTTTTGTTCATTTTATGCCACTCTGAATTTCTAGGGGAGCTTTGAAAAGATTGTGAAGAGATCTCTAAGTGATTCTCCTGCTGGTGTCAAACTGACATATGAGCAGGGCCATATTAAAGGATATGAAGAGCCCACACCAGGTGATATTTGGTTTCCCCATTCCCTAGTAAGGGGTCCTCCCGGGACCCAGGGGATGGGTCTCTGAACCATGGCGATAGATATGGGTGTGATCAAGGACAGGGCAGGTTGTTATCTTAAGCAAGCTAAGGAATACTATCAGAAGCCAAGCAAGGTTGAGGATCTGGAAGTCAGTCTGTTGGATAGGGAGGGTGTGGCTATGTTCGCCACTCCACAGCCTGTTTCAGCACAGCTAAGGATCTGAGGTTAGGGTGTTGGCCTGATGGTGAAACCAACATCACCTAACACTAGAGCTAAAATGAGTATCCATTATCCACCAAAATGAGCAAATTCATTGCATTTGAATGATCTGATTCAAAATGAAAGAAGCGAGCAGCAAACGCTACCCCTTGATCTCATTTGATTACCTGTTTGCGTATTTTTGGTTTGTTCATTTTAGCCAGTTCCGGTTTCTACCCCTCGTGTTCCACCAGTAGTTTTCATTGTTCTTGGTGAAAAAGAATGGACAACCAGAAATGGATGAAATAAATGAATCGAACAAACCGAACAAACTGAAATTTGGTCCAACTTTGGCCGATCTCGTTCCGGCCGGGTATGCCATGCAGCATCAGCCCCGCATGGATGGCCAGGGAGGTGGTGTAGCTATTATTTTTAGAGACGACTGGCCTGTTAGGAGGTATCCAGTCCAGGAGATTATGGGTATTGAGGCCCTTCATGTGGTGTTCTATTTGGCTGGGGGCAAGCTAGAGGTGCTGCTGGTATACCGGGCCCCTTCCTGTCCGGTGGCATCCCTTACCGCTCTAGCAGAGCTGGCCTTGGAGGTGGTGTTGGGCTCCTCTAGGACCTTGGTTCTGGGGGACTTCAACATTCACGCCGATGTCGGCCTTGTTGGGGCAGAGCGAGAATTCATGGACGCCATGGCAACCATGGATTTGCCCCAGGAGG
>QEPC01000638.1:99890-130100 GCA_003113815.1 Sphenodon punctatus
CCCTCATGAACCAACACCGGGAGCTCATGCCCACACTCTGACTCAGGCGGATCTGAGGCCAGAACACTGGTGACCCTGAGCCAGTGGACGCAGGGGGAGCAAAGTCACACAGGAGCCAGCCTCAGAGGGCTCCGAGATGGACATAGAGCAACTAGTCGGGACATCAAATGGACCATAGGGGGCATGTCCAGGGGTGGGGGGCCCTCATAGGGCATGGCCTCATCCTCGCAGCCCCCAGGGACCAGGGAATGCGGGAAGGAGGTTGGGGTGCATGGGGGCCTGCCAGGAAATGGAACAGGGGGGACAGGTGCTGCTGACCAGGTAGCACCAGCCCCCGGTGCCAGCGAGTGGGGGAGATGGTGGGAGGGGGACCGAGCACATGCAAGGGTAATACAACCCCCCCACATCTGTTCCCCAACAGGTGCACACACACCCCGGCACATGGGACAACCAGGCAAGGGGGACAGCCACAGCAGCAGCCAGTGGACCAGGGTGAGGTACTATGGCAGGGGGGAGGACACAACGGGGGTGCAGCGAGGGCACGGAAGGCCGCTTGAGGCATGCCCGCCCACCCCAGTATGGCGCGCTCAGTGGATCTGGGCAGGGGGTGAGAGGGGGAATGGGCAGGGTACAGGGGGGCACCAAGGGGGAGAACCGCATCCAACATGTGCCGGGGGCCCCGTACGACCACCCCCAGCACCGCTCCGAGACAGGTGGCATGCGACTGAGCCTGACTCACAGTGTCCAAATGTCTCCCCAACAGGGCAACCAGCAGTGCCCCCAACAGCTGACCCTGTGCCCCCGGCACAGTGGATGCAGGAGCACAGGGCCTGGGTATGGCGCTGGAGGGAGGATTTGGCTGAGGAGATCGTCCGGACCAGCATAGAACAGGAAGAGCGGATGATCGCTGCCATTGACCGCATGGAGGTGGCCACGGAGAGGGCCCTGAAGCATGCGGAGACCAAGGACCGGCAGCTGGCAAAGGAAATGTGCCAGGAATGGAGACGGGAGCGACAGGAGCACACGAGGCAGGTAGAGGTGTTGGAGCAGCTGAATCAAACTATAGAGCGGCTGGGCGCAGAGCACTCCAGAAAGATGGACAGGTCCCTGGACATTGGCATCTCACTGCTGCTGCATACAGGGACCATGAGTGCATACGTCATTGCAGCCACTCCGCCCGGCACCATACTGGCTCCAGTGCCTCAGTAGCCTCCTGCGGTGCCCCCACCACTACCACCAGCACCCCAGCCACTGGCACGGCCTATGGGCACGCACATCTGCCTCCCAGTCCCACCTGGCCTCCGGAGACAGCAGCCACCCAGGGAGGCCTCTCCACCACCACTGGATCTGACCTCCATCCCAGTCGCACAGGGCAGGCCGGAGCTGGAGTCTGTCCAGGAAATGGTTGGGGAGACTGACAGCAGGGGCGAGGGGAGCTCCCACAGCTCCATTTTGTCTGCAAGGCGGCCGAAGGGATGGACAAGGAAGCAGCAGGGTCAGGGGATGGGGGAGGTAGGGTGGGCCAGGGAGCATCAGGGTGGGGAGGGGGGTACGGCACTGGGGACACAGAAGGAACAATAAACACACGGGTTTTCACTAACAGCAGCTGTATTATCTGCTTAGGACAAGGAGTCAGGGGATCGCCAAGGCAGGCTGACAAGTGGGGCCTGCCATGGCTGTGGGTGAAAGGAGGTGCTGGGATGGCTGGTGCTGGGACCCGCCTGTACAGTGAGGGTGGGGTCACGGGGACCAGGGGTGTCCTATGGCAGTCCCAGGGGATCCGAGGGGCCAGACCAGCATGCTCAGGTTCTGGGCTCACTGGCTATACGCCTCGCCAGGGCAGTGTGGATCTGCTTGGCATAGTGGTATTCCCGAGGGTTCTCTGTGTTCATGTAGAGCGGCACTGGCCTCTGGGGCATGGGGAACACCAAGACAGCCCCATTGGTTTCACAAATGTTGTGCAGGACACAGCAGGCACCGATCACAAGGGCCGAGGTCTCCACAGCAAAGTCCAGCAGACTGGTAAGGCACCTCCAGCGCTGCTTGAGGGCACCGAAGGCCCTCTCGACCATGGTCCATGAGGTGTATAGCTGGGTGTTGAATATCACCTCCACAGGGTTCCTGGGGACCGGGTATGCCTTCATGAGCCAGCGGAGAGGCCAAATCCCCCAGGATGCAGGGGGGCATCAACACCCCCTCGATCCTGGACATCCTCATGTCAGCAAAGTCCCCCTGGTACATATGTGCATAGAGGTGTGAGATGGCGAGGATCCGGGCATCATGGCTGCAGCCAGAGTGACCTGTGAAGATGTCTGTGAGGTGACCCTGATGGTCCACAACCACCTGGAACTGCAAGGAATAGTACCCGTGCCTATTGATGTATGAGGCAGCATCCCCACTGGGGGGCTGGAGGATCTCGATGTGTGTGCCATTCACAGCGCCCAGACAGTTGGGGAAGCCGTCAACCTTGAAGCCGGCCAGCACGGCCTCCTGGTCCGGAGGATGCCCGTGATGGTGCTCAGTCCCACATCGAAGTGCAGCGCCACAGACCAGCAGGAATCGGGTGTTGCCAGTGCCCATACCGAAATGACCACTCGCTGGACCACGGATATGGGGGTGCATGGAGCGGCTGCATGGGGGTGCGCAGCCGCTCCATCCAGAGCACTACCAGCTCAGCGAGGTGCAGGAGGCACTGCCTGTCCATGTGGAATTGTGCCCTCCATGCTGCATCATCCCACCGTGCCAAGGCCCCAGCCCACCATTCCTGTGCCCGGTCCGTGACCCAGAGTCACCTTTGTGTGGGCATGGCAAGCATGACAGCACTTTGCATGGCTGGCTGGTGCCAGTTGTGTTGATCGGCAGCCTCCCGAAGGGCAACAGTGCACCCTCAGGTGAGGCTCATGGCCCGTTGGTATGCCCCGAATGCCCGCAGGGCCCTGAGTCTGGCCTGGGAGTGCTGGTACCCATGGTGGGCACACCGGACAGCCACAGCTCTCCTAGCTAGCCACCACCGGATGAGCGCGGTCAGGTGAAGCAGGTCCGTGGAGAGCCACTGGAGT
Organism: Sphenodon punctatus; assembly: GCA_003113815.1. Classification (NCBI taxonomy): domain Eukaryota; kingdom Metazoa; phylum Chordata; class Lepidosauria; order Sphenodontia; family Sphenodontidae; genus Sphenodon; species Sphenodon punctatus. The sequence goes on from QEPC01000638.1 coordinate 102,950, forward strand.
TCTTCCAGTACTACTCCACACATAACCCCAGGAACATCCGCCTTGCGTCCCTCTGGCCCACATCCATAGTGGTTTGTGCCCGTGGTGCGGTCAGGTGTTCAGATCTCCTGCCCATGTCCTGGGCCTGCTCCTGATCTGTTCCCTGCTCGTGTACCTGTGGGACAGACCCCAGCACATCCGTATTGGCTGTCCTCAGCCACCCGCCCCACCACCAGCTGGCCAGAGGCTACTGACCTGTGTCAGTGGGGCCTTCCCAGGACTCCTCATGCCTGTTTCACTCTCCTGCCAGTTGGTGTGTGGCTGCTGGGGTGCCCCCCCGGGTGCACCTGAGCTCCCGTCATGGGGGCTCAGGCCCCAGGTCTGCATGTGCGCACCAGTGTGGTCCGCACCTGGTTGCCTGTTGTCATCACCTTCCTGCTTCCAGTGCTTGCTGGACAGTCTCTGTGCTCTGTTCCTGCAGCTGTGCTGGGTCTGCTCCCCACGCATCACTTGCTAGCCGTCCTGTGTTGCAGACTTACCGCGTGTCCTCGGAGCTCCCCTGTTTCCCTCCCCAGTCCACATGGGAATGTGGGGCCCCACTTCCCTTGCTGGTCAGACCTTCTGGCTGCTGGACCATGACCAGCAGTGCTCCCGCACCCCGGACCGCCTGGCTCCCCCCATAGCTGGACCTACCAGGAGACCATGGCCCTAGCTGACCTGTGGCATTCCCTGGCCATGCAGCTGCTCCTGTGCTGCCCAGATATCCTCTCTGGTGCTTGTGTGAATCTGAGCTCTGGCCTTCGCTACTTTGGCTATGAGGCCAGCGCTTGCAAGTACTGGCTTCATGCGGAGGCGCTGGGCCTCCATCCCTTTCCTGATGGGCGCGTTCCGGAGATGAGGTGCTCGCATGTGGTGTGGTCTGTGGAGGAGACTGTCGGCCCTCTCGGTGGGTAACCTGACTGGGTTCACAACCTGTCTGGCAGAGGGGGCCCCTACCCTGGCTGTTTCCTTCTTTGGCTGCATCCACGGGGCCTGTGGCTACCAGCGGTCATGTGGGGCGGTGTATTACCACCTGTTGGAGCTAGGGCACCTGCCTTGATCCCCTGCTGCTGACTACACATTGTTGGAGCCCACCAGACCAGAACTGGCAGCGCTGACTGCTGTGTGGTCCCATGCTGATGTTCAGGTTGGATCTGAACACCGGCCCGGATCTGTTTGAGGCATACTACCTCATTTCCCACCATATGCCGGGGATGGGCTACCACTGGGGCATGCTTCAGTGGCCCCACTACATGCATCTGGTGGGTCAACCTGTCCTGGGCCCCTTTGTGACCCCGTGCAGCTGACTGTGAGGCCCCCATGTCTTCGGTGCTATGAATGACAACCCCACCATGTGCTCCCTGCACCTCCCTGCCAGCTTGGGGCACTGGCCACCTGCTCCTTGCCATTTCAGCTGCACTGCTGTTGTCACTGGGTCAGTTGCCTCCGTGCTGTTCGCCTGTGTCGCTGTGCCCCCTCCACAGCCACCATCTGGCCTTCACTGCCTGTGGTGCTCCCCTCCATGCCTGCCACCCCTCCCATTGGCTGGTTCCTGCTGCCTGACACTGCTACCATCTCTCCCTGTTGTGTTGTCATCCCTTGACCGGCCGCCTGTTCACCTGTGTCTATCACCTGCCCCCACGCCCCCTAGGTGCCTCTGTGACTGTGGGTCTGGGGGCCCTGGACCGTGCCTCCCGGCTATCTCCCGGCTACCTCCGAGGGGGCCTCCTGTGTTGCAGTTGGGTGTCCCGTGCTGCCTGTGCTGTCAGTGGGGTTCTGGGTGCCTTTCACCATGTCCTGGCCTGTTCCCCTCTGCTTCCTTTGCCCGGGGCTCCTCCCCCACCCGTGTCTGTGGTTGTGTGTGTGTTGGCCTTCCCGGGGGACTGTCCCCCATCCCCCCTCTCAATGCTCCTGCTCCTGGCTGTACCCGGTGTGCGTGTGCCTTCCTGGGTGTCTGTCTGTTCCCTGTCCTGTTTTTTTGTTTCCCTGTGTGCCTGGGTATGCTCCCCCCCCTTCCTTCCTTTTCCATTTAGGTGTGTTTGCGCCCAGGCGTGTGTGTATGTGGATTGTGTTCTACTGTGTCCATGGCTTCCCTGTCCCTGTTGTGTGTGTCGGCCCTGCAGTTCTTCTCCCTCCTCACCCTCCCTTCCCGTTTCCCTTGTGTGGGTGTTGCCTTTTGGTGCTTTTGGCTCTATTTGCTCTCGGTCGGCCATGTCTGCCTCCCACCAGGGCAGGGTGGCTTCTGGGTGTTCTGAACACGGTCCTGAATCAGCATAACATCTGTTGCGCTGCCCCAGGTCATGATCCAGCCGGAAGTTTCCTTGTTGTGGTCCTGCTCCTGGCACGTCTGTTCGGGGCTGTCCTGGACCATGGGAGGAGGTTAGCCGGCTCGCCACAGTTGGGAATCCACTGTGGTGACCTGGGAGTGCGTAACATCTGGAATTACCCTTTGAGTAGAATAGCTTGCTAATTATAATTTGAAGTAATTGAACTAATAATCTGGTTCAGAAAAAATACTGCAAAAGAAGTAGTGATACTGATTTTATAAGATCAATTTGTATTGAGTTTCCTTCACATTTTTTGGTGGTTGGATGGTTTATTTTAATTTTAAGATGCAGTCCTCTAGCTATTCAGTATCTGCACGGGTCCCAAAGAAATAAATGGGACTTGAGTTAGCACTAAACAGCTGGAGGAGAGCACAGAGAGGCAAAGGGCACAATCTTGGCTCCACTGAAGTCAGTGAGTGTTTTGCCATTGACTTCAATGGTGCCAGGTTTGTGCTACATGTTCTTTCTAGACAAAGCTCTGTGTGGATCAGAAGATGCAATCTATTCAGACAAAGACTGGACAGCCTAGTTGAAATATGTCATGCTTATTCACTTTTGGGGCCTTTCTAGGTCATAATCCAGACTTTCCCTCATGCTACCTTAACCTTGACCTGTAGTGGTCAAACTCTAGTCATGCATGAAAGTTTTTCATCAATCCAACTTCTTCAACTCTTTGAACAAAGGTTGTGAATTGTGTCATTTAAATATGCTAGGCAAAGTAAGTAATTGCCCACTAGGACTGTTTCTGTGAGGTGAGAAATAGTCCTCTCTGAACTTTGGATAGAAAAAGTGAGATTCGCAATCNCAGAACCAGAGTCAAGCGGCCCAGCCCTGCAGTATAAAGAGTTGCAGTGCCCTCCCCCAGAGCTCCCCATATTGGTTCTGGGAGGGAGGAGACATTGAACAATCACAGGGTGCCATTCAACTGCCTGAGACCTGCTTGTGCTGCTAATTGGCCAGCAATTATATCCATTAGATCCTTTCCTTCCCATCACAGTCCTACTTCAAGAGTTCAACACTGTTTCTGGCTCCGAGATGTCTGCTTCCCCCTTGCCTTGCCACTTTTCCCTCCAAAAAAACTACCTGACAGGCTGGTAAGCAATAACAAAATAAATAACGACTTTTGTTATCGTTATTGATTTTGTTATTTTTTTGTTTTCATTATTACAATAATGATAATGAAAAAAATTGTTTTCATTAATGATATAATGAAAACAACATGCACACCCCTAGCACTGGGCAGGCCAGAGATGGTGGGTGGTGCAAGGCTGGATGTCTATGAGTGTGGCTGTCTCATCAGCCCTCCCTGAGACATGGCGTGACTTCTGACAGCAGCCCACCCAGTTTCCCCATGGGGTGGGGGACAGATCGTATGGCTTATTCTCCTTGCTAGCCCAAAGTGTGGTGCCTGCAATTGCACACCCCAGGGTGGGTGGGGGATTGGGCCCACCCTATCTTGTGTGGCTTTACCTTCTGACTCTGGGTCTCGGGACATGCAGGCTTACACTGACTGCCAGGTAGAACCATGTGTATATTAGAGATACTGTCAATTCTGATTCTGGGAGTCTCAAGCAGGCTGTAGACGGAGTGAGCACCAGGTTTTCCTATCTCCAGCCCACCCAACTCTCCCAGAGTCAGAACTGATAGGATTAGAGACACACCTACACACACAGCTCTGCCCTGCTATCTGTTCTGACACCCTGCTTATGAGGGGAGCAAAGGAGACTAGAGACAGAGAAACCTGGTGTTAACTTAGACTGCTTGTTCATGTTACAGGAGAGGGCGGGGACTTACATGAGGCAATTTTAATGCAGGGAAACTCATTTGAAACCCCACTCATGGGCACAAGGGGTATAAGTGTCATTGGGTGATTCTAACGTTGATTTCACTGACAGGATTGATAGGGCTTGATTTTGAGCCCTGCCCCTGTCATCCATGAATGAAATCACCCAATGATGCTTTTACACCACCACCACCCACGCCCATGAGTGGGACTTCACATGAGTTGCCTCGCTGTGAGTTTGCTTGATGTAAGTCCACCCCCTCTTGTAACATCTGAGCATCAGTTTTCTCCATCTCCAGGTGCATTTCTTTAAAGTCTGCTTAAGTAGAATTTCTGATAAGTTGAACTTTTTTTTTTACAGAGCCAGAGAAATTTGACTTAAGCAGACTCCACTGTAAAAACCTCAATTTTTGAAATTGTTGGAAGCTGAGAGTTGAAAAGAGATGGGCCATTCACCAGCACTCTTCATACAGCTCTCCATGTGCTCCAACAGATGCTGAGAGAGATCATTCTTCCTCCTGCAGTCTTTGATTACTTATGGGAAGCAGAATTTACAATATTAGCCTTGACATGGAGGCGGGGAGCTTTTGGACAATTTGCGTCATTTGCCCCCAGAGGAGACCGGAGGAGGGGAAGTGGAGGAGGAGGAGGAACCGCAGAAGGAGGGCACATGCGGGAGATGCTGGTACCAGTGAGGGGAGAAATGGGGGCACAAGGAGACCCAGGACTTCATCCAAATCTGGGGGTCCCTGGAGCACCAGGTGGAGCTAGCCATGAACAAGAGGAACGAGCACATGTTCACGGAGATCGTGTGGGACATGGAGGTGGCGGGGCACCAAAGGACTGTGGCCCAATGCTGCTCCAAGGCCAAGGAGCTCAAGAGGGGGTACTAGGCCATCAAAGACAATAACTGGTGGTCTGGACATGGAGCATGGACTTCCCCCTACTACGAGACCCTGGACCGCATCCTACACCTGAAGGTACCATGGTCCAGGGCAGGGAACGGGCAGATGTGCCCTCACCCCTGGAAACCCCACCTACAGGCACCAACTCTGGGGAATGCCCTGGGACCTCGGGGACCAGCAGGCTCCCCTCATGAACCAACACCAGGAGCTCATGCCCACACTCTGACTCAGGCGGATCTGAGGCCAGAACACTGGTGACCCTGAGCCAGTGGACGCAGGGGGAGCAAAGTCACACAGAGGAGCCAGCCTCAGAGGGCTCCGAGATGGACATAGAGCAACTAGTCGGGACATCAAATGGACCATAGGGGGCATGTCCAGGGGTGGGGGGCCCCCATAGGGCATGGGCTCATCCTCGCAGCCCCCAGGGACCAGGGAATGCGGGAAGGAGGTTGGGGTGCATGGGGGCCTGCCAGGGAATGGAACAGGGGGGACAGGTGCTGCTGACCAGGTAGCACCAGCCCCCGGTGCCAGCGAGTGGGGGAGATGGTGGGAGGGGGACCGAGCACATGCAAGGGTAATACAACCCCCCCACATCTGTTCCCCAACAGGTGCACACACACCCCGGCACATGGGACAACCAGGCAAGGGGGACAGCCACAGCAGCAGCCAGTGGACCAGGGTGAGGTACTATGGCAGGGGGGAGGACACAACGGGGGTGCAGCGAGGGCACGGAAGGCCGCTTAAGGCATGCCCGCCCACCCCAGTATGGCGCGCTCAGTGGATCTGGTAAGGGGGTGAGAGGGGGGATGGGCAGGGTACAGGGGGGCACCAAGGGGGAGAACCACACCTGACATGCGCCGGGGGCCCCGTACAACCACCCCCAGCACCGCTCCGGGACAGGTGGCATGCGACTGAGCCTGACTCACGGTGTCCAAATGTCTCCCCAACAGGGCAACCAGCAGTGCCCCCATCAGCTGACCCTGTGCCCCCGGCACAGTGGATGCAGGAGCACAGGGCCTGGGTATGGCGCCGGAGGGAGGATTTGGCTGAGGAGATAGTCCGGACCAGCATGGAACAGGAAGAGCGGATGATCGCTGCCATTGACCGCATGGAGGTGGCCACGGAGAGGGCCCTGAAGCATGCGGAGACCAAGGACCAGCAGCTGGCAAAGGAAATGTGCCAGGAATGGAGACGGGAGTGACAGGAGCACACGAGGCAGGTAGAGGTGTTGGAGCAGCTGAATCAAACTATAGAGCGGCTGGGCGCAGAGCACTCCAGAAAGATGGACAGGTCCCTGGACATTGGCATCTCACTGCTGCTACATACAGGGACCATGAGTGCATACGTCATTGCAGCCACTCTGCCCGGCACCATACTGGCTCCAGTGCCTCAGTAGCCTCCCGCGGTGCCCCCACCACTACCACCAGCACCCCAGCCACTGGCACGGCCTATGGGCACGCACATCTGCCTCCCAGTCCCACCTGGCCTCCGGAGACAGCAGCCACCCAGGGAGGCCTCTCCACCACCACTGGATCTGACCTCCATCCCAGTCGCACAGGGCAGGCCGGAGCTGGAGTCTGTCCAGGAAATGGTTGGGGAGACTGACAGCAGGGGCGAGGGGAGCTCCCACAGCTCCATTTTGTCTGCAAGGCGGCCGAAGGGATGGCCAAGGAAGCAGCAGGGTCAGGGGGGCAGGGGATGGGGGAGGTAGGGTGGGCCAGGGAGCATCAGGGTGGGGAGGGGGGTACGGCACTGGGGACACAGAAGGAACAATAAACACACGGGTTTGCACTAACAGCAGCTGTATTATCTGCTTAGGACAAGGAGTCAGGGGATCGCCAAGGCAGGCTGACAAGTGGGGCCTGCCATGGCTGTGGGTGAAAGGAGGTGCTGGGATGGCTGGTGCTGGGACCCGCCTGTACAGTGAGGGTGGGGTCATGGGGACCAGGGGTGTCCCATGGCAGCCCCAGGGGAGCCCAGGGGACAGACCAGCATGCTCAGGTTCTGGGCTCACTGGCTATACGCCTCGCCAGGGCAGTGTGGATCTGCTTGGCATAGTGGTATTCCCGAGGGTTCTCTGTGTTCATGTAGAGCGGCACTGGCCTCTGGGGCATGGGGAACACCAAGACAGCCCCATTGGTTTCACAAATGTTGTGCAGGACACAGCAGGCACTGATCACAAGGGCCGAGGTCTCCACAGTAAAGTCCAGCAGACTGGTAAGGCACCTCCAGCGCTGCTTGAGGGCACCGAAGGCCCTCTCGACCATGGTCCATGAGGTGTATAGCTGGGTGTTGAATATCACCTCCACAGGGTTCCTGGGGACCGGGTATGCCTTCATGAGCCAGCGGAGAGGCCAAATCCCCCAGGATGCAGGGGGGCATCAACACCCCCTCGATCCTGGACATCCTCATGTCAGCAAAGTCCCCCTGGTACATATGTGCATAGAGGTGTGAGATGGCGAGGATCCGGGCATCATGGCTGCAGCCAGAGTGACCTGTGAAGATGTCTGTGAGGTGACCCTGATGGTCCACAACCACCTGGAACTGCAAGGAATAGTACCCGTGCCTATTGATGTATGAGGCAGCATCCCCACTGGGGGGCTGGAGGATCTCGATGTGTGTGCCATTCACAGCGCCCAGACAGTTGGGGAAGCCGTCAACCTTGAAGCCGGCCAGCACGGCCTCCTGGTCCGGAGGATGCCCGTGATGGTGCTCAGTCCCACATCGAAGTGCAGCGCCACAGACCAGCAGGAATCGGGTGTTGCCAGTGCCCATACCGAAATGACCACTCGCTGGACCACGGATATGGGGGTGCATGGAGCGGCTGCATGGGGGTGCGCAGCCGCTCCATCCAGAGCACTACCAGCTCAGCGAGGTGCAGGAGGCACTGCCTGTCCATGTGGAATTGTGCCCTCCATGCTGCATCATCCCACCGTGCCAAGGCCCCAGCCCACCATTCCTGTGCCCGGTCCGTGACCCAGAGTCACCTTTGTGTGGGCATGGCAAGCATGACAGCACTTTGCATGGCTGGCTGGTGCCAGTTGTGTTGATCGGCAGCCTCCCGAAGGGCAACAGTGCACCCTCAGGTGAGGCTCATGGCCCGTTGGTATGCCCCGAATGCCCGCAGGGCCCTGAGTCTGGCCTGGGAGTGCTGGTACCCATGGTGGGCACACCGGACAGCCACAGCTCTCCTAGCTAGCCACCACCGGATGAGCGCGGTCAGGTGAAGCAGGTCCGTGGAGAGCCACTGGAGTTCTTCCAGTACTACTCCACACATAACCCCAGGAACATCCGCCTTGCGTCCCTCTGGCCCACATCCATAGTGGTTTGTGCCCGTGGTGCGGTCAGGTGTTCAGATCTCCTGCCCATGTCCTGGGCCTGCTCCTGATCCGTTCCCTGCTCGTGTACCTGTGGGACAGACCCCAGCACATCCGTATTGGCTGTCCTCAGCCACCCGCCCCGCCACCAGCTGGCCAGAGGCTACTGACCTGTGTCAGTGGGGCCTTCCCAGGACTCCTCATGCCTGTTGCGTTCACCTGCCAGTTGGTGTGTGACTGCTGGGGTGCCCCCCACGGGTGCACCTGAGCTCCTGTCATGGGGGCTCATGCCCCAGGTCTGCATGTGCGCACCAGTGTGGTCCGCACCTGGTTGCCTGTTGTCATCACCTTCCTGCTTCCAGTGCTTGCTGGACAGTCTCTGTGCTCTGTTCCTGCAGCTGTGCTGGGTCTGCTCCCCACGCATCACTTGCTAGCCGTCCTGTGTTGCAGCCTGTGGACTTACCGTGTGTCCTTGGAGCTCCCCTGTTTCCCTCCCCAGTCCACATGGGAATGTGGGCCCCCACTTCCCTTGCTGGTCAGACCTTCTGGCTGTTGGACCATGACCAGCAGTGCTCCCGCACCCCGGACCGCCTGGCTCCCCCCATAGCTGGACCTACCAGGAGACCATGGCCCTAGCTGACCTGTGGCATTCCCTGGCCATGCAGCTGCTCCTGTGCTGCCTAGATATCCTCTCTGGTGCTTGTGTGAGTCTGAGCTCTGGCCTTCGCTACTTTGGCTATGAGGCCAGCGCTTGCAAGTGCTGGCTTCATGCGGAGGCGCTGGGCCTCCATCCCTTTCCTGATGGGCGCGTTCCGGAGATGAGGTGCTCGCATGTGGTGTGGTCTGTGGAGGAGACTGTCGGCCCTCTCGGTGGGTAACCTGACTGGGTTCACAACCTGTCTGGCAGAGGGGGCCCCTACCCTGGCTGTTTCCTTCTTTGGCTGCATCCACGGGGCCTGTGGCTACCAGCGGTCATGTGGGGCGGTGTATTACCACCTGTTGGAGCTAGGGCACCTGCCTTGATCCCCTGCTGCTGACTACACATTGTTGGAGCCCACCAGACCAGAACTGGCAGCGCTGACTGCTGTGTGGTCCCATGCTGATGTTCAGGTTGGATCTGAACACCGGCCCGGATCTGTTTGAGGCATACTACCTCATTTCCCACCATATGCCGGGGATGGGCTACCACTGGGGCATGCTTCAGTGGCCCCACTACATGCATCTGGTGGGTCAACCTGTCCTGGGCCCCTTTGTGACCCCGTGCAGCTGACTGTGAGGCCCCCATGTCTTCGGTGCTATGAATGACAACCCCACCATGTGCTCCCTGCACCTCCCTGCCAGCTTGGGGCACTGGCCACCTGCTCCTTGCCATTTCAGCTGCACTGCTGTTGTCACTGGGTCAGTTGCCTCCGTGTTGTTCGCCTGTGTCGCTGTGCCCCCTCCACAGCCACCATCTGGCCTTCACTGCCTGTGGTGCTCCCCTCCATGCCTGCCACCCCTCCCGTTGGCTGGTTCCTGCTACCTGACACTGCTACCGTCTCTCCCTGTTGTGTTGTCATCCCTTGACCGGCCGCCTGTTCACCTGTGTCTACCACCTGCCCCCATGCCCCCTAGGTGCCTCCGTGACTGTGGGTCTGGGGGCCCTGGACCGTGCCTCCCGGCTATCTCCGGGCTACCTCCAGGGGGCCTCCTGTGTTGCAGTTGGGTGTCCCGTGCTGCCTGTGCTGTCAGTGGGGTTCTGGGTGCCTTTCACCATGTCCTGGCCTGTTCCCCTCTGCTTCCTTTGCCCGGGGCTCCTCCCCCACCCGTGTCTGTGGTTGTGTGTGTGTTGGCCTTCCCAGGGGACTGTCCCTCATCCCCCCTCTCAATGCTGCTGCTCCTGGCTGTGCCCGGTGTGCGTGTGCCTTCCTGGGTATCTGTCCGTTCCCTGTCCTGTTTTTTTGTTTCCCTGTGTGCCTGGGTATGCTCCCCCCTTCCTTCCTTTTCCATTTAGGTGTGTTTGCGCCCAGGCATGTGTGTGTGTGGATTGTGTTCTACTGTGTCCATGGCTTCCCTGTCCCTGTTGTGTGTGTCGGCCCTGCAGCTCTTCTCCCTCCTCACCCTCCCTTCCCGTTTCCCTTGTGTGGGTGTTGCCTTTTGGTGCTTTTGGCTCTATTTGCCCTCGGTCGGCCATGTCTGCCTCCCACCAGGGCAGGGTGGTTTCTGGGTGTTCTGAACACGGTCCTGAATCAGCATAACATCTGTTGCGCTGCCCCGGGTCATGATCCGGCCGGCAGTTTCCTTGTTGTGGTCCCGCTCCTGGCACGTCTGTTCGGGGCTGTCCTGGACTACGGGAGGAGGTTAGCTGGCTCGCCACAGTTGGGAATCCACTGTGGTGACCTGGGAGCGCGTAACATCTGGAATTACCCTTTGAGTAGAATAGCTTGCTAATTATAATTTGAAGTAATTGAACTAATAATCTGGTTCAGAAAAAATACTGCAAAAGAAGTAGTGATACTGATTTTATTAGATCAATTTGTATTGAGTTTCCTTCACATTTTTTGGTGGTTGGATGGTTTATTTTAATTTTAAGATGCAGTCCTCTAGCTATTCAGTATCTGCACGGGTCCCAAATAAATAAATGGGACTTGAGTTAGCACTAAACAGCTGGAGGAGAGCACAGAGAGGCAAAGGGCACAATCTTGGCTCCACTGAAGTCAGTGAGTGTTTTGCCATTGACTTCAATGGTGCCAGGTTTGTGCTACATGTTCTTTCTAGACAAAGCTCTGTGTGGATCAGAAGATGCAATCTATTCAGACAAAGACTGGACAGCCTAGTTGAAATATGTCATGCTTATTCACTTTTGGGGGCCTTTCTAGGTCATAATCCAGACTTTCCCTCATGCTACCTTAACCTTGACCTGTAGTGGTCAAACTCTAGTCATGCATGAAAGTTTTTCATCAATCCAACTTCTTCAACTCTTTGAACAAAGGTTGTGAATTGTGTCATTTAAATATGCTAGGCAAAGTAAGTAATTGCCCACTAGGACTGTTTCTGTGAGGTGAGAAATAGTCCTCTCTGAACTTTGGATAGAAAAAGTGAGATTCGCAATCCTAAATTTATAATCTCTTTCTATCACTGAAAGGGCTTTCAAGCACATTATCAAGACAGGCACACTCCTGGCAGTGAAAGGTCACTGATTAATTCATTCTGTAACACAAAACTCTTTGAACTTTTCAGATTTAAATTCTGCTGTTATGCTTGTAGAGGAACATGTAACTGGAAAACATAAGCCCATGCCAGCACAAACTATCAGTGCAAAGGACCTTAGAGAGAATGGGGTTGTTCAGCAAGTGTTTAATTAGACAGAGGGAAATTTGTTGATGCACCGAAGGAGACAGGACATCAAGTGTTAGGTTTAAATGGCCGCACTCTTTATTAAACCAATTATATAATTGTAATTAGGTGGGGGAAATCACCTAGAGTGATGTGGGTCCAGTACTTGAGCTTATCCTAACACAAACAACTCAGGGGTGGTTACGATTAGGCATGTGCAAACGCGATTCGGAAGTTCGGAGTTTGAACCGAACTCGAATAGTTCGGTCGACCAAACCGAACTTTCGAGCCGAACTCAAATTCGACCAAACTGTTTGGTTGAATCCGAACCAGTTTGGAAGGCCAAAAAACCCAGTTTTGAATGTACAAACTCAGTTCAGAAGTTCAGAATTTGACCGAACTCGTATAGTTCGGTCGACCAAACTCAATTTTCAAACCAAACTGAATTTCCGAACTTGGTTCTGTTCGCACATCCTTAGTTATGATGTACCCTCGATTACCACCCCTCTAAACAACACAAACATCTCCCCCTCATCGTGGCACTTGCCACGTGTGAAGGGGACCAAATTCCTTCTGGAATTGAGTAAGGAGGAGTGGGTCTACAGGTGGGGGACCATACCTGTCCCTACTGCCCTCGCTGATCCCTCTCCCAGGGATTCCACCCCACTGGTTGCCATACCCCTGCTTTTCCGGTGGGTGTGGCCTCCCCATCTCTTAAGGAGATGCCTCGTACTTTATTAAATTCTAATCTATCCTTTAACCCTCAGTACTGGACCCCTGCCAGAGTGTAACAAGTTGGAAGCAGGCACAACACACCATTGACTCTAACGGTGGGGAGAACCAATTTTACCTATTACCAAGCACTGTGAGGAAGGTGAAAAATATGGGAAACATGTTCTAATGGCCCGATTAGGGTTCCCTCAAAAATTCCTTCCCGGCCCCACAATGGCAACTGTCAAGCATCCACGATGCTTAGGGGAGGGTGGGCAGGTGCTGCTTTCCCGTTTCTCTCCAGCCTACAACTGATGCTGGAGCCGTGCAATCGTGGAGCTGAGTACCTCCCTGATGTTGCGCCCCACGTGGGCCCCCTCAGCCAACCCCAGCCACCGGGGCTGCCTAGGCAACCCTGGTGGGGTTCTAGATCTCCTGAGCTTCAGCGCAGTCGCCGTCCTGCCCTGGGGCTTGCAGCCCTGGTGGTGCAACAAACTTCCCCGTTGTGTCTCACCTCCTGTCCCAGGCAGGCGCGGCAAAGAGCCTACTGCCCCTCACCTTTTGGGGGAGGGGTGGAGGCAATAATCAATAAGTGCCTGCCTGCTGAAAGATGTTGGGCACTCTGAGTCCTTTGAAAATGCTCAGCAGACTCCGCTCTACAAAATATAGATAAATTAGGAGGTGATGGAAAGTTTTATTTTGGCCAGCTAACCTCTCCTGATTGGTCTGCACTGTATATGATAAAGCTGTTCAGGTGAAAAATCTCCCCTACTCACAGTTCTGTGCTGTAAGTTGGGAGGCAATATTGGAACCAAAGATTTCAGAAGAGCCCCATGTACCATTATCCCAAGTGTCCTTTAAGATTCTGTAGGCCAGAAATAGTAGGTCTGAGTGGAACACTTCTGGATCCAGTAATGGCTTTACCACAGGGCAACCCAGGGTGACCACAATGATGCCCTGCTCTTTTCTCTATTTCTGGGTCATGCACAGGACCCCTGGGCACCAGGGCAGGGTGTGGGTGTCCCTCTCGCTCCCAGCAGGGCTTCAAACATGACTGCCTATAAGCCCTGCAGAGGATGCCCTTCAGAGTGTGAGGTCAACAGCCCCCCCCACCATTTTATCTTCATCCTGGGTCCCACAAATTTTAAGACCAGGTGTCTTAGTGTCCCAAATGGCAGGACATTTAGACTCCAGAAGATACTGGCACTGGGGAATTTTATATGGGATATTCTTCTGCTTTTCTATGAAAGATCACTGAGGGACAAAAACGGGCCACAACGGTTCTCATACTGAGCCTCAACGACATCTTCAAAGACAGTCCATTTTCTGTCTTAACAAAAAACCCTTTCCATCTTTGTAAAAGCGAATGGAGCTTATGGATTGCTTCGCCCTTCTGAATCTCACTTTGAAACATTTCAGAACCTCATGAAGTTTTGTATTTTACTCTCTTCTGGAGTGGACAACCCTTCGAGAAAAAGAGTTTGGTTCTTTTATAGTTAGTTTCTTCACTCCTAATGACTACCAGTAGAGCTGGTTGAAAACTTCAGTGGTAGTTTCATTTTAAAATATACAAAACCTAATTTTGAAATTGTAAAATTGAATCAAATATTCAACAATGCCAAAGCTAAAGTCTTGTGCACGTGAATACTAAAGCTGAAGCAAATATACCATTTTCTACAAATATACTTTATACATCTGGATTCACCACCTAATAGCCACAGGATAGTCAAGTGGAAAATAAAATTAACATATTTGCTACTTTGGCCATTTTGTTTCAATTATTTTGATTATTTCATTTCCATTATTCATTATTGGTATTGCATTCATTTCTAGTATTGTTAAATAATGCTATTTAAAACTACCTGAAGTCAACAAAATACCGAAAACAATAACTGAACTAACTTTAAATGAAAATACTGAAATGACTAAAATGAAATGAAATGAACACTACAAATATTTGTTCTGGTGAACAAAGCAGGAAGTGAATAACAAGTTCATATCCTTATTCAAAACAAAACAAATATACTAAATCAGTCCATTTGGGGTTTGTTTCATCTGATACCTGAAAACTACAGCTGAGCAGAGTATTTCTACAAGCAGGAAAATCCCCATAATCTGCAGGTAAGTGGAATTAAATGTTCATGTATACATTTCCTAACCCTTTTATCTTAGCCTAAGCCTATCTCTTCGCCTCCTGCCCTGTCTCTGCAGCATTAATTTGGACTTAAAATGTCAACATTCAGAATGGTGAATCTGAAAATGTCAACATTTTAAATGTATTAACTTTGCTAAATGAAATATAATCACCCCTAACATGTTATGAAACATTTTCTTGATGATGAAACAATCAAAACATGTTTTGATCAAAAGGTTTTTTTAATCAAAATTATTTAATAATTGTTATTATTTACATAGCACCAACAATGTGCCTGGTGCTGAACAATTATAACTACAGTCACGTCCCTGTCTCATTAGTAGCTAGTCCAGAGCAGCATTGCTGAAAATGTGGCATTTTGGATATGGCTACATTAAATCTGAAATTGGGAAGCCTGAGTATGTAGGAATTTAGAGCTAGATTCTACCCCTCTTACTTTCACTCCTGCTGCTAGCCCACTCAGCTGTGAGGACGTATATAAATTCTCTTCAGCTGATTGTGCTGTCCTATTCTAGTACATTTCCTCATTCACTTACAGCTCAAGCCAACCGCAAATGCAATAAGAAGCACCTGCAAAATTTAGTGAAGTATTAGGAACTGTTGTAATGACAATTGACTGCAAGCGTCATAACAACAGGTGATGTTATTCATAGCCTCCCCTTGTAGCAAGCTTATGATGTAAACTCTGTGATCGTAGATGAAATAAGCCAGCTACAAATGTGAAAATATCCTGAACTGTATAGAAGTAATAAAACCAAATACAATAAATCTTCCCTGCAAATGTAATAAGGCCCTTAACTGAAAATGTAATAAAATCTATCAACAGCTGCAGTGTATGTGGAACATATTATATAGCTTTACAAAGAATTATACCCCCTGCTGTTTATGGACTCCACAATATCATGCTTTGTCTCCTTCCCGCAAATCAAGTACTACGGGACAAAGTGTTTTCCAATATCTATTAAAGATGACTACATATTAATGCAAAAATGTACAGGGTGAAAATGAATTTGTGAATCCAGATGTTCTCGTTAGTTATCCCACTAGCATAACCGAAAGGATGTGGTATCCCACCAGAGGCTCGAATGCTTCCTGAGCTAGACAAGGTAGGAATCAAATGTGGATACTCTCAGTAACTAATCTCTTCTGTGTTGTTTTAGACATAAAGCCTTATTCAGGGGGAGAAATAGGTTTGTGGGGATGAACTTTAGAAATTCCGTCCACTTGAACTCTCTGATTGTAATCCAGCTACTCTTAGTTGCACTGGGAGACCCTGACAGTGAAAAACATTGTGATTTTGGCGACTGCCTTTTTGGTTAAGGGTGGCAGCCATTTCGAACTGGAACAAAATGGCCCAGGCGGCCACTTGTGCATGTGTGATCTGCGGCAGAGATGGCACTGTGGTGAGGGAGCCAGCTGAATCCCCCGCAGCAGCAATAGTGCTAAAGTTTTTATTTTATTTATTTATTTAATATATTTATACCCCACCCCTCCTGCAAACAGTTAAGGCCTCTGAGGCCGGTAAGTAGTAATACTACTCTGGGGGTCCCAGGAGTTGGGACTGGAGAAATCAGACCTACTGTCCTGGGGCTACGGTTGAGAATATGGATCAGTTTCCATTGACGTCAATGGGGAAATCGAAAACTGTATATCCATATCTGTAGTTAATCCAAATTTTTAAATACACATCCATATTTAATCTAAATCTGAAAATTGATCTGAATTCCCATCCCTATTATTTAGTCTGATAAGCCCATTTTCCCCAGGGCTAAAAATATATTACTGGTCCATAGGGGTGGGCGAGCAGAACCGAGTTTGGAAATTCGGTTCAGTTCGGAAATTCGGTTCAGTTCAGAAGTTAGGTTCGGTCGACCGAACTATTCGAGTTTGGTCCGAACTCTGAACTTCCGAACAAAGTTCAGAAATTCAAACCCCATTGAACTAAATGGAATACTATCTTTTAGGGATGGCCAAACAGAGCTGAGTTCAGAAATTTGGTTCGGTTCAAAAATTGAGTCTGGTTCAGAAGTTCGGTTCTGTCTACCGAACTGGTCGAGTTCGGTCCGAACTCTGACCTTCCGAACCACGTTCGCCCATCCCTACTGGTGCATTCAAAACAGAAATATCTGCATTTGTGATGGAACAAATGCATTGGATAGCATTATGAATTTCCAGATTTTTCACATGAGGTAATTTTTTGACCTTTATATTAATTCCAAGTTATGCTGTAAACTAGAAAACTATTTTTTTGCTTCAGAATGTCAATTTGGAACAAAACATTTTATTTCATGTTGACCTTTTGACTTAAATTGACCTTAAGATCACAACTTAAGTCAAAATGTTGATTTTGAATATTATTTTTTATTTGAAATATAATTTTCAAATGAATTTTCTTTTGCCAATTTTGGACCCTTCTGAAATACATATATGTACTATTTTTTTTTTTATCAAGTGGGGAAAAAATAGCTTCTATATCCCCCACTTTTTATTTTTGTAAGTAGATATGCCCCATGGACCCCAGAGACAGCTGTTTTCAGGGAAAGTGTTCCTCTTGTAGAGTCCCTTCCTAAAATATTGGCAAGAGTTTTGCTATTTCTGGATGAGAGGAAGTACGGATCCAGATCCAATGTTTGAAGCTAGTGCCTGAAGAGCACTTTCTGAAAGATTATGAATGTTGCTGCTCAGCACCTGGTAAAAATGGACTACATATAATGTAAATATATATATATGAATGTGAACAAAATTTTACTTTGCTGTAACAGATGGCTGCTGGTGAAGACGTATCTTTGATCCCACCTTTGTCATTTTTATCTTGATCATGTGTCTCATTTTTAGTCTGGTTTGAATTGTTACCGATTGTAAACCAAAGCTAAGGTTTCAAAGCGTTAATTGCTAGATGATATTTGCAACATAAAGTCCATCTCTTCTGTCACTTCAGTGAAGTATATGCAAATCCTACTATCCAAAATATGTACTAAACACCTCGTAAATCATGATTTACTACTGATTGAGAAATTTCTATCCAAATCTTATTGTTGAGTTTATGGGGATAAAAGGTTAAAGACAAGAAGCTGCCTTGCAGATTACCTTTCCTCACTTGATACTATTAATAACCATAGTAATCTTTTAGGATTTTGGTTTTAATTGCCCTCTATAACCTCACTTTAAAAGTCATTAGGTTAAGATAGCAGTTTGCAAGAAAAGAGGTAGGGCTTGCTTTTTGATCTTTCACCAAAGTACCTTCTACTGCTATTTGTAGGGATAGAAAGGTTCAGTTATATGGGATAGGACTGGCTTGGCCCATGCCACTTTTCTAGCCTAGCAAGAAATATCCCAAACAAAGCCTAAGACCACTTTTAAACAAGGCGCTGAAAAGTGCCTCCTGAGCCCCGCATTGAGAGAAAAGCCGCTCGGGGAGTGTTTACACGCTCCCCGCGCTGCCGGAAGTGACGTGCTCCCTGTTGTCGGCAGTGGTGGTGGCTGGAGATGCGGGGCTTTGAAGAGGCGCGTTCTGTAAGCCTCACTTTTCAGACTTTCAGAACGCGCCTCTTCAAAGCACCGCATCTCCAGCCGCCGCTGCTGCCGACAACAGGGAGCCCATCACTTCCGGCAGCGCGGGGAGCATGTAAACACTCCCCGAGCGGCTTTTCTCTCAACGCAGGGCTCAGGAGGCACTTTTTAGCGCCTCGTTTAAAAGCGGCCTCAGAGTATAACAACTCCAACTTAGTTACAAGTCTAAATAATAAGAATATTACTTTCCAGCTAGCCTTAAAGCTAGCTCTGTCCACAGACTATGGAATGTCTTGTAGTAGTGTTATGTACAGGAAGAAAAGTGTTTGTTTATGACTGTGTGTGAAAACAAATGGTGTCATTTGTGCAGACGTGGAATTGATGATGCTGGAAATGTATACGTGGAACATATATTACTACCAAGTGACCGGATATAATGTATTGATATCCAGCTGTGATTGACATCCTGACTCAGGAATTCTTTCCTATAAGAACTCCCCTGAACCTTTGTGTCTCAGACTATCCTGGAAGAGTGTGTGGTTGCCGTATTGGTCCCAAGTGACAGAGAGGGAGACAAAGTGGTTTGAATGATATCTTTTATTGGACCAACTGCTGTTGGTGAAAATGCGCAAACTTTCAGGTCACACAGGGCCCTTCCTCAGGCATGTAGTGTAGTCAGTCAGAAATACAGAAACTGAGCAAATGTAGGAGGGCAGGTATATATGACAAGGCACGAAATGGGTGGGAGTGAATAAGACAAGGTAACTGGTGGGAGGGGGTGCTAGATAGGGAAGAAAAAGAGAGAGAGATGCCAGACATTTAAAAACAGAACTGTAAATATAAGTATTGTTGTAGGAGGCAAACAATAGGTAGTGGTAAACACATAGAAAGGATGAGGCTAAAAAAAACATGAGTTGGGAGTATAGTAGGAAGTAGGGGTGTACATGTCGTTTTTGTTATTATGATAACGACAATTGTTGTTTTTGTTGTTATTTCAATAACAAAAATGAAAATAAATAACAACAATGATAACGAAAATGTCGTTATTGTTGTCGTTATTATTAGTGCTGTGGCAGTTGGGTTTTGGAGGGAAAATGTGGAGAGGGAAGGAGGGAGCAGACATCTTGGAGCACTAAACAGGGTTGAACAATTGAACTGTGCCTATGTTGGGAGGGACGAGCAGCTCAGAAGTATCTGATGGATGTATCACTGGCCAATGAGCAGCGCAAGCAGGCCCCAGCAGTCTCATGGCACTCAGTGATTGCTCAGTGTCTGCTGCCTCCTACAACTAATCAGGGGGGCTCTGTAGGAGGGCACTGCAACCCTTTATAATGGGTTTATAAATCCTTTATATAGAACTGTGGTGCTTGCACAAAAAAAAATCCCCTCTAGCCCACATTGTTTTACCACCAATACTTTTCCTTCCTCATACCCTACATTTTACCTTCTCCCTTTCCCTGGATATAGATATAGAATACATTAGATATAGAATGTAGTATAGATTAGATATAGATATATATTGTAGACATATAGATTAGATTAGAATAGTTATATAGATAATTGATTAGATAATAGATAGTTTTCCCTTCCCCTATCTCCCTTAGATTTAGATAGATATTACTTGTGTACATATATAGAGAGATTAGATATTATATAGGCATTTAGGCTAGTCTGTTTTATTATATATATAATATATAATATTATACATATTATGTTATCAAAATCAATACCAATACAAAAAATAAAATCTTGGTCTGAAACTATACCAATACCAATAATGACAATGATAACAAAAACAACATTGTCATTAATAACGATAACAAAAATGACATTTTTAATAACAAAAATGATAACAAAAAACAACATGGGGGCTTGGTACATACCCCTAGTAGGAAGCAGCTTCTCAGGTGATGGGAATACACATATGAAAGGAACTGGGTTCACAGCAGTAACACAAAGGTTGAGTATATGACTGACAATCTGTCTGTTACAGAGAGGAAGACAAAATGCTTAGGATGATATTTTATAGGAATTTGTTATAGAGGATAGCAACATTTAAAAATACAATAGACAGTAAAATATTACCGGTTTTTGTAATGGCTGGAGAAATTTAGGCCCTTGTTAAGTCCATTATTTTTGGTAGGGATGGGCGAACGCGGTTAGGAAGTTAGGAGTTCGGACTGAACTCGACCAGTTCGGTCGACCAAACCGAACTTCCGAACCAAATTTGATTTTGGAACCGAACTGAACTGAATTTCCAAACTCGGCTCTGTTCACCCATCCCTGTAAGATAATATTCCATTTAGTTCAATGGGGTTTGAATTTCCAAACTCTGTTTGGAAGTTCGGATTTCAGACCGAACTTGAATAGTTCAGTCGACTGAACTGAACTTCTGCACCGAATTCGATTTTTGAACCGAACCAAACTGATTTTCTGAACTTGGCTCTGTTCTTCCATCCCTAATTTTTGGTTTCAAATAAAGCTATGAATTTTAGTTGCCAGGCCTGACATCTAAGGGTGTTGTGCAGGTTTCCTTTGAGGATGAGGACTGAAAGGTCAGAGAGAGAGTGGCTGTGCTGGGAAAAGTGAGTGTCCTCTGGGATGCAACTCTGGTCTCTGGGGTACAGCTCTGTTCTGTAACTACCAGAGGTCTCATCCTGCTTCTTTAACCCTTTCCTTTAACAAACCTTCACCTCTACTGGGTGTGACTACCCCATTGGCCTGGCCTCAAGAGACTTATCTGTCTAACACCATCTAAAGTAAACATGAAACAATTTGATAATGACTGTAGTCGTGATTAAAAGCTTTGATCTAGTGCACTGGTATATACTAGATTTGCAGAAAAATACTGCAAGATTGGCAACAGTTTAAACCATATAGAGTCAAAACTCTGTATAACTAACCCTGCTTCTAACTAATCCCTGTTTATACCAATCCCAAATTGAAGAACTGTTTCTGTTAGTTGCATATTTAAAAACTTCTCATTCTTATTTACTTTTTTTCTTGTCACATGGGGAAGTTATAATGTGATTTCTTCATTTAGGAACCATTCAGTTTGAAAGGGATGCAATATAAAACAGAAATAGCCAGTGGCTGCAGGGCTTAATTTGTGGGGGAGGGGTCTTTTCAGAACTGAGCTGCAGAAATTAAATTCAACTAGGGATGACTAAGCTGTGGGAAATTTTCCCAGCAGGAATGTACATCTCAAAACATGAAAGACGAGGAAAAGGTCAATGTTGGCCATTTCGAAGTTGGAAACAAAAGCCAGAAAAAAACCTGGATGAATTATTGGGCTTTCATCAATGACTTTCCTGCTCCACTTCCTGATCTGTCTATCATCTAGAGTGTTAACAGATGAAATGTTATCCCCCTGTTGCCCCCCTTAGCCCCACATTACCTGCTTGTCTGAACGGTGGCCATAAGAAGTTTGCTCCAGGGCAGCACCACATGGCGTCATCCCCGGAAAGGGGGAGCATGCCATGCAACCTGGACCATACCAGGGCAATGGGAAACCATGGGACCAGGTCTTGTATGTTGGAGTCCTCTGCAGCCCTGGGTCCACCAGCACCATAGAAGTGGGTGCAGCCCTGGGTCCACCAGCACCATAGCACTCCCCCCTCTCAGCTGACAGTAGCTGGGAGAGGGGAGAGCAGAAGTCTGCAGAGACTCTCAGGGGAGTCCCCCCTCCCAGCCAGCTGTCAGTTGAGAGAGGCGCGCTAGTTGTGTGGCTCTGATGAAAAGGGGGGTCATGGCGAGGGGAGACTTCTTCCCTGACCATGACTCCCTTTCCATGGGAGACTTCTTCCCTGACTGGGACCCCCTTTTCATGGCTGCTGTTCTCCTTTCCTGGTGAGAAAGGAGAAGAACAGGGATCAAAGCCAGTATCTGGTACCTCTAACGGAGCCACGCAAGTCCTGCGATGCCCTTAGATCCTTTCCTAAATGGAGAGGGGATCTTAGGATCCTCATGACTCATCTGGAGGTGCTGAGTGCTGGCTTTGATCTCTGCTCCTCTCCTTTCCCACCAGGAAAGTCTTTTTCCCTGGCCACACCCGCCCCCCTCTTTCCATTGGAGCCAGCATTAGCACATCCCTCTCAACTGACAGCCAGCAAGGGGGGGAAGGGAAATTGAGAGAAGAATGAGTGATTGTGCAGTAAACATGCTGTCCCCAGGCTGCCTGGGGAGCAGCAATATCACTAGAATAGCTGCTATTCTATTCTTCTATTCTGCTATTCTATAATAGCAGCTACTAGAATAGCTTCCCAGCTGTCAGGCAACTGCCCTGGGGTGGGGTGAGGGACGGCGGGCACAAGCCCAAGAACTGCAGGCAGAAGACTGCCTATTGGAAGAACTCCCAACGCTGCCCATGGGGGTGGCAGGGACATGGGGACTCCGTGGATTGAACACGGGATCTGTCTGCCTCCCTTCCCTGGGTGTCTTTAGACATAACATCAATAGGTGTCTGAATGTGTGTTTTGACCTTGATATGAACACCGGCTTGGCCCTGTGTTCACCATGTGGTGCTGCTTAGACACTAGGAGAATAGAAGAATAGAATCCAGGCGGCCCATCCAAACTATGTATGGATAGAACACGCTTGCTCGACGTGTGCAGGAGGCACACACAATTCATATGCGCCGTGCACAATGAGAGTGCACTATACACCATGTGCATATTATGTGCATGCATTGCCTGCATGTACTCTGTGTGTGTGTGAGGTGCATGCTCCCTTCCTGTTGGAGCCAACATTAGCACATCCCTCTTAACTGACAGCTGGTGGGTGGGGGGAGAGGGAGAGAAGCACAAGTGATTGCGCTGTTCCCGGGGTGGGGGGGGACAGCGAACGTGCTGTCCACTATCACAGCATATGCACACAGAGCTTGGATCAGGGCTCATGAGTCTGTGCAATATTCACATGTGTTTTAAATTTGACAGCTTTGAATGCTACCACTCGCCATTTAAAAATTCATCTAGTCTTCATAAGAGTTTAATTTTTTTTAATTATGATGTTCTTGTTGTCTGTTTGATCTGTGGAAGATAAATGATTGCTTTAGTAACTTGAGTCCATGGGTGTGATCCTCCAGGGTCACACATCATACACATGGGTGTGTGTGATAGTAGTTAGCATTGGGCCCATACCATTGAAGTGAATGGGAGTTGCACCTGCTGCTAGTACACAGGATCCCACCAGTGGATCAAACTACCTATCTATTAATTCTAGAAATCATCTTCCAGAAAAACTGTAAGTTGTTTGTTAGCATGACAAAAACTAGATGTGAAAGGTTTGGAGAATATTTCCATGAAAAATTATTCACTTATTTTAGCGGAGTATCCTACTGCCATGTGTTCTACACAACATAAAGAATATTTAAACAGTCTGAGGTTGGGCTAGGGAGCATTTTTTCTCTCTCTAATTAGAAGGGTAGAAGATGGATGAGCTCACTGAAATCATCTGTTCCAAATCTAACCCTAAAAGTCAAATCTATCATCAAATATTCTAGGTTTGGCTAACTCTATTGCTGCATAACAGCCCTTTGCCTGTTGCCCTGACAGTGGATGGGCCCATTGCCGTGCTCTCCCTGCCCCTGTGGAAGGAAGGAGCAAGGAGGGGACTGCCCCAATCTGGCCACAGCCACAATGTCGGCTGGGTCGGTTTCCAGGGGGTGCATGGGCAGGAGATCAGAAAGCGCCCAGTCTGGGTCGCCATGGTAACCAGGCTGGAAGGGTGTGAAAAAAGTCTTGCAAGGCAAGACTTCAGGGGCTGGTATTTTAGGCCAGCCCACCCTTCCAAGCCCAGTTGTAGCTTGGGAGACACAGAAGCAGCATTGACAGCAGCTGCTGACCTGCAACAAAAGGATCGGGCCTGGGAAACCTCAGGGAAGGCAGGGAGTTTGCTGGCAGAGTGTCCTGGGCTGTTGGTGCTGTCTCTGGAGTGTGCTAGGGCAGTGAGCTGCTCAGAAGGGGAGGGTATCGGAACCCCCACTCCCATATTGGGAGCTTGGGCATGTGGGTCAGCAGGAGTACCAGCCTTTCTTGTGGCAGCGGTCCTAGTCTTGCATAGCATGGGGCTGTGTCCCCCCCCATAGCCCCATGATCTGGAGGGCCTAGGATTGCACCACCCATGGTTTGTTCAGAGACCTACACAACAGCAGGCAAAGAGGGGCGTCTGCGGGTGACCCTCTCCCCCCACCCTCAATCTCTAAAAAGGCCCCAAAGGGCAAGGCCTCTGCAAAAGAGAGGGCCAGACCCATGCCCAATTCTGGAAGCCCTGCCTCCACTTCCAGGGGTCGAGGAGCCACTGTTGGTACACTGGCATCCCAAGATCTGCCCCCCCCCCCAATCTGGCCCCTACACAAGCCTCTGATGCTGTGCTCTTCTTGCCCCCCCCAAAAATCCAGCCCCTGAACAGGCCTCTGATGCTGTGCTTCTCTCCATGTACGAGAGGTTGAAGTCTAAATGGAAGCCATCCGGGTTGCAGTAGGACACCAGGCCCCACCAGTTACCATAGGCCCACAGCCTTAGGAACCCCAGGTCTCACCCAGGCTGAGCAGGATCCCCACCCTGCAACCAGGGCCTAGCTCTATACAGGTACCACCTGCACTCACCCAACCTGAGCCAGAACCCACATGACTGGGCCCCAGCCCAAGGCCAGCATCTTCAGCTGGGCTAGAGCCTGGACTGCCTCCAACCTGAGCCTGGGCTATCCGCTATACTGCCAAAGAAAGGTGAGTGGAGGGAAGCTTCCCCTCTCATTTTAGGAATGAGGCACCCCCACCACAGAAGCCCAGAGGAGAGCCAGAAGAGTCGTTTGAACCAAGGGTAGACAATGTGCTTCAATGTCTGGAGGCCCTGGAACACAAGATTCGCAGAGCAGTCCAGGCACAGTCAACGACCCTACCACCAACACATGATCCCAGCACTCAGCCTGTGCTACCCCAGGATTCAGGTGATAGCAGTCTAGGACAGCACCTAGTGGATGACCTTGCTGGAACAGTGGGAGGTGTTTTGGCCAGTGGCAGAGTAAGCTGGTGTGTATGTCCGGTGGCGGGGGTGCAACCCAGCAACCTGGCTTCTGTCAGCCAGCCACGTGACTCTTGCTAGGGCATGAGGGGTTCTGTAACGTGGGTTGCCTGCTGGCATGCTTGAGATCCTTGGTTAGGAGGAGTCTGGGCATTTCCAAGCAACCTGTCTACCCCCTTGCTCCGGTACCACCTAACCTGTGACCTTGCCCAGACACCCATGCCCCATTCCACCATAGGCACTACATCTCAATTCCTGCAGAGCTGGCATGATGGCAACCATCCTGCCAGCTCTGCAGGAATCGAGATGTAGTGCCTATGGTGGAATGGGGCATGGGTGTCTGGGCAAGGTCACAGGTTAGGTGGTACCGGAGCAAGGGGGTAGACAGGTTGCTTGGAAATGCCCAGACTCCTCCTAACCAAGGATCTCAAGCATGCCAGCAGGCAACCCACATTACAGAATCTGGGGAAAATGCGTGGGAGGAGGGTGGGGCATGGTAGCCCCCACTCCTGGGGGGAGGTTATTCAGAGGTATCTGCCCCCACTGGCAAGCACCTACTCCAGCCTACTTGAGAAACAATTTGGAGCGGGACTATAAAGATATATTTGCCCTCCTGTTTAGTGACCCTTATAGTGGACCCCACTGATCAGGATGACAAAAAGATAAAGGTTCAATTGTTCGAATGTGAATTGGAATTGGTCCTATTGAACAGTGGCCTACTCCATATTTCAAGTGGTAATGCTGCTGGCATACCTGGAACAGGTCTCTGACCTGCTGAACTATGCCAACATTGTGCACTGTGCATATAACTCAGGCCCCCCTGGGGCATGAATGAGGTCTTTCGGCATAGGGCAGCTTTCTCTGCAGGTTTGAGATGGGATGTTCATGCTCATGAGCTCTGACTGGACTTTATGAATGATGGAGCAAACACACCCAGTAGGCAGTGGACACATACTGACTTGGGGTGGTGTCGCCTAGGGCTGTAGCGGAATGTCGCAGCGGTAGCTATTTCTGCTGGAAACGGTATTTCCGCAATTAGTGGTATGGCATGGCAGAAGCTTTCATTCCGCTAGTTTCATTCCGTTACTTCCGCAGTTCTGCTAATTTCATTCCGCTACTTCCACAGGCTTCGCAAAATAGCAGAAACATGACATTTCCGCTACTTCTGCCATTCCAACAGAGCCACAAAATAGCGGAACAGCGGTTTTCTGACAGTTTCTGACAATTCCGCAATTTTTCCGATAGTTAGTTTCCGAATTTGCAGAATGCCAGCGGAATTAGCAGAATGTCAGCAGAAAAGCTGCGGTGTGGTGTAGGCAATTCCGAAATGGCGGAATGGAATCGCGGCGCTGTAACAGCTGCTGCCACAACAGCCCTAGTGTCGCCCTCACCAATGATCCATTTAATTATGAGGGGCACAAGGGACCTGGAGAGGGAACAGGATTTAACTGATCAGGCAAGTGCTCATGTGCTGCCTGCATGTTTCACCACTCATAAACCCACTGAGGAAGATACCACCGTGCATCCAGTTGCTTTAAAATCTAAGCAGTGGGGGGGGGGAGGCAATTACAGCTGGTATGGACAGGGTAAAGGCCCCCCAAGGCATTGCTGGGGATGTGTATGCTGGAAAGAGCCCCAACCCCAATTATGGCCAAACAAGTAGAGCTGGCCCTGTGGCAACATCTGAATAGGAAGGTTTTTTACATAACTCAGGGTTTTAAGGAAGGTTTTAGGATTCTGGCACAGAAGGTACAGCAGTGCAAGCAGCACCCAACCTGAAATCTATTAGCGGGTTGAAGCAGGTGGTGTGGGTCAAGTTAGATAGTAGTAGTAGTAGTAGTAGTAGTTATTTATTGTTTGACCATAGGTCGTAACAAATATAAATACAAAGTAAAAGCAAGCAAAAAAGCAATACATAACAAAATACTAGGCATGGGCGAACAGATCGCGGTTCGTGTTCGGCCGTTCGGTTCGGCCGCGATCGGTTCGTGTGTTCGCGTTCGGCCGTTCGGTTCGGCCGCGTTCGGTTCGTGTGTTCGTGTTCGGCCGTTCGGTCGTACCTCGCGTTCGTGTTCGCCCGTTCGGTTCGGC
>QEPC01000638.1:153829-165066 GCA_003113815.1 Sphenodon punctatus
TAACGAAAACAACCTATCCATCCCCCGCTGGGATGACCCCGTCATGCTGTATCAGACGTGCTGGGGGGATCCCGGTGGGGAATCTGGGAGGGGGCCGGGCCGTGGCGCCCGACCAGACATGACGGCGGGGTTCACCCCAGTGTGGAATCACATTCAACACGCGACGGCCTCCGGTCCTGCCGCTTCAGTCGCTCGCATGGTGAATGTAATTCCACGCCGTGGTAACATCTGGGGGGAACATCCATTCCCCCCAACAAACGTTCCGTGATCACAGTCACCACCGGGAATTGACCGTGGTTGACTGTGATCTCGTAACGTCTGAAATCACCCAATGTAACACAGGCCCGGGGTGGACACACACGTTCCCATTTTTCAGATATAATGGAAGTGGTTGCTCCACAGTGACATGCCAAAGGCTTCAGTGCATGCATATTCAGTTTACTTCAGTTCATGCAGTTTACTTCAGTGCATGCATATCAACTTTGGTTGCATATTGCTCTTCTTCTACATGCTGCGGGGTTGTATTAGTGGCCTATGCATCCCTGCAAACTGAATAAGGCACTAACGCAAAGGTTCTAAGTGTGGTTAAACTGGGGTATTATCATTTCTTAAAACACCCTTGCCTCGAATAGATGATGGTCCCCCATGGGGTGAATGTAATTGATAATGCAGCAAACATCCAGGACCAGGAGAAATCTGTGCCACAGACTCAGTCACTCTAAAAACACCCACTATCAGCGGACAGTATATCAGCTCTGCAATCGCCCCGCCGGTGAGCCAGGGATGGCAATAATCTCCCAAAATTTGCATAACAAAAGCTAACTGCTGGGTACTATGGTAAGTCAATAAGCAGACCAGGGCAGGGAGGGACCTTTTCTTTAAACACAAACGTTGAGCTTTTCTCTATCACTTCAAGCACTAAGTGCTGGGTGGCAGGCAGCGTGATTAGAAAAAGAATAGTTGCTTGCTGCTCTATCAATTATTTGCTAGAGGAAACAAACAGCTTTGGTGTTCTTGTGCTAATCTCCTGATTGTATGATTTGTCTTGTTGGATTGTATGATTTGGCTGTTTTGGAGCTTTTTGGTCACTTTATCAATTTTTGATGAGGCGAAAGTGAGACACGCAGCAAGACATGAGTGTTGACTTGAGTTATTTGACCTCCTCTCAGGGCGCTTTTAAACGAGACAAGAAACGCAGCTGATCCTTTGATCAGCTGCATTTCTTGGAGCTCGTTTAAACAGCGCAGCCGGATCTTCCCCCGCGTTAGACCGGGCAGGCGATCCTACCCCCTCCAACACGGATCCCTGAAGTGCCGACTTTACGCCACACTTCCAGGTTCTTTTGGTGAGGGCGCATGCACAGAAGGGTGCGCATGCGCACAAACACTGGACGCCGGGTCTGATGCTCTTCTGAGCATCAGACATGGCGTTCAGAGGAAGGTGGGGGGAAGATGCCGGCACTGAACGATCCCACTTGCGAGCGGGATCATCTAACAGCGCCCTCAGTCTAGTGTCTCTCAGTAGCCAGCGCCGCCGGTAACACTCTCTGAGGCTGAGCAGCAGCAGCGCACACACAGCACGCGGTGATGTTTATAGATTCGTCCCCTCAGTCCACCTCACTCCCAACTGGAGTCCTCCCTTCCTTGCCCAGTACCTTGCCTAGCGGGCAAAAACCAATGTGTATTGGCATTCCTCATGGAGGTGTGATCAGAGAAATTGTGAGTGTGTGTCACTCACTCAGTCTCATCATGTCACACACATGGAAAGCTTTGGATGTTACTTGATGTTACTCCTAACTTCCAGGAGAATTCACCGAGCGATCACTGAGTTTTCATTACAAAATGCTTGTTAGTGGAATTGATAATTTATAAATATATAAGAAAGCCATGTTGTATAACAGTCAGGGTCAAGGACCAGAGTGTAGGAGACACAATGATGTGCATTGGGGACTAAAGAGATGTAATTCTTTTTTTCTCATAGGAACATATTCCTGTAAACTGACAATATCTAACTCATGGGAAAAGCTCAGAGAGTCAGAGTCAGTGACACCTCCACATCCAAGAGGCACAAGGTTTGTTTTTCCTGAGATAGTGGCTGTTTGTCTGGTATAAATGTGTGGCCTTGAAAGACATCTGAATTTAATAGATCTGTTGTTCAGAGGAAGGCCAAACCCACAGCAAAACTCCCCCAAACTAAAACCTAGACCTGAAATCGAGGAGTGAAGGAGGATTTACCGCACACAGGTTTTTTTTGCAAGGTGCTCTGTTTACGATGTAAGCAAAGTGGGTCAGCGGAGGACAGGACGAGAGCAGGGAGACACTGGTATAGTGGATTACCCTGCATGCTACTGAAAGCAATGTGTGATCTTGAGCTGGAAACCACGGTTCAAATCCCAGTTCCTTTTTTTTTCTTCCACAACTGTATTTAACCTTTAATTTTTAATTTAAGTTACTATAAGTACCCGAAATGAAAAAGTTTTTTTAAAAAAAATAATAATTAAACACCACTGTTGCTGCCTCGACTGCGAGTCACGCGGTGTATGTGGAGTGGCAATGCTGCCCGCCAAGGGCCTGAGGAGTAGGAGGACACACCCCATCGCGCTGCTGTCCGGAGAGCAACTTTCCTGGACACGGAGCGATTGAGCTGCTATATACATCTGTGTGAATATGTCCTACATAGAATCTCTTTTTAGAATTGGTAAGTTGATTCTAAACTTTAACCAAAATTATTTTGTTGTCTAAATGTAGTTACTTAAAGGATTTAAATGGGAAGGATGTGGCATCTGCCATCTGATCAACAGTGTGGGCTTCTTCAGAGTCCTTGGAGGAGATATCTGTGACCGTGGCATGTCATAGTAACCATTAAAGCTAAAGCAGATTCATATATTGAATTAGATAATTGAAATTGTTTTAATGAACAGCATCATAATATCAAATGATGCATCAGAAATAATTTCGACATTCCATAATTGACAGAACAAATGTTTCGTGAAAATATGCAGAGGTGCCTGGAAGAGTACCATGCGGTACAAAATCAGCTGGCAGACGTGGTTACTGAATTAAAAGCCATCAGGCAAGAACTCGAGCAGCTGAAAGGAGCTGGACTCAGAGAGAAGCAGGAGTAGGAGATCGGGAACCAATGTTAATTTCTCTATTTATGTTTATTAAAATGCTTTTGAGAATGTAAATAGTTTATATATTTTGTTTTAAATTGAAAATGTTTATATATTATTGTTAATAAAACTTATTTATTTTTTCTTAAACCTTTGAATGTCAGTCTTTTCAAAGTAAAGTTTATCTATGATATCTAAAAGATCTTTCCTTACTATGATCTTTCCTCTCTCTACTCCCTCTCTCTCTCCCTCTGTTCAAGCTTGTCTCATCAGCTGTCTCTCTGACATCTCTACCTGGATGTCTCAACGTCAACTCAAACTCAACATGGCTAAAACTGAACTCCTTATCTTCCCCCCTCATCCTTCCTCTCCTTCCTCACTGTCAATAACTATTGATGGAGTCACCATCCTGCCTGTCCCCCAAGCCCGTAGCCTAGGCTTCATCTTTGACTCAGCCCTTTCTTTTAAACCCTACATTGACTCTGTTGCTAAATCCTGTCGCTTCTCCCTCCATAACATTGCTAAGATTCGCCCTTTTCTCTCTGTCTCGTCTGCCAAAACTCTTGTTCATGCTCTGGTCATCTCTCGCCTCGATTACTGTAACCTCCTTCTCACTGGCCTTCCCCGGTCTCACCTTTCTCCCCTCATCTCTGTCCAAAACTCTGCTGCCAGGGTCATCTACCTCGCCAGTCGCTTCGACCATGTGCAGCCCCTCCTCTCTTCGCTTCACTGGCTTCCCCTTCCTGAACGAATCCTGCACAAGCTCCTAGTCTTCACCTATAAAGCTCTTCACAACCTTGCTCCCCCCTACCTCTCTGCACTTATCGCCCTCCATACTCCAGCCCGTGCACTTCGCTCCTCCTCTGTCCCTTCTCTCACCCTTCCACGCCTTCCCTGCTCCCCTAAGCGCCTTCGTCCCTTCTCACTTGCTGCCCCCCATGCCTGGAACTCCCTCCCTGTCCACATCCGCCTTGCCCCCTCCCTTCATACCTTCAAATCTCTCCTTAAAACTCACCTCTTTCGCTCTGCTCTGTCTGACTCTTTATCCTGCTGAGCCACTATTCCTATACCTACGATCGGTTTACCCTTATCCTTGCAACATGGACCTGCCTGCTGTCATTCTCATCGTAACCAAGCCAAGTACGTGCACTTGAGACCTCGCATCTTCATGAATGTTAGACCCCTTGTCTCTCCCTCTGTTCCCCTTCCTAAGTCTCTCCCCCAGCTCCTGTCTCTCAGATTGTAAGCCCTAGGGGCAGGGACCGTGTCTATTTTATTACTTTGTAAAGTGCCAGGTACACTGCTGGTGCTATATAAATGTTTGTTAATAATAATAATAATAATAATAATAAACTATGAATGCACGTTGTAGTATCACCTCTTGGAATATGCCCTGTACAGAACATATTTTAAAGCTAACCATTCATTTCCTCTATCACTTGAAACATAGTCAGAGTGTGTGACCCGAATTTATGGAGATTTTTTGGAGATTTTTTTACCCCTTTTTTTTTCTGCTGTGTACACTTGTGGAAAGTGTTCCAAAGCAAGTATAGCCTGGTGTCTTTCCAGTACATTCTTGCCATCTCGATGTATCCAATGCCCACTTATGGACAGGCACTCCATGTGCTGCGCACTGGTCCACATGTCTGTTGTTAGGTGCACAACTGCACCTTCACAAGCACGCATAGCTGATTTAACCACTTTGCATGTTTAATGGTACAGTGTGGAAATTGTCTTTGTGACAAAGTAGACCCTTGAAGGTACCTTCCATTGTGGGGTCATTCCCTCCACCAGTTCACGAAACCCCTTGTTCTCCACAAAAGAAAAAGGAAGCATGTCCACTGCAAGCATCTTTGTCACAAGTGCAAAGTAGTACTGTGCAGTTGGGTGTGATGCTGACCATTTCATTTGATTTAGTACTGATTGATCCAATGTAGTCTGCACAGTACTGACACCGCTGGTGTGTGTTGATTTATCTGTTCTTGTCCTTCTGCATTTACTGGCATTCAGAACTGACTGGTGGTGGTGCTTCATGTGGCTATGCTTACCACTGGTTCCTGGGCAGCTCATCCCACCTTCTTTTCCTCTCGTGATTTCTCTCAGGCAGTAGTTGCACCGCACTTTTAATTTTTTTGAATCACAAGCAGTGAAATACTTCCATACATTGGACCGTAGTTCTCTTCTTGCATCTTCAAAGCCAGTGGTTGTGCCACGCTGAGGCAATACCGCAGTCTCTTGTGATGTTGCTGGAGACGAAGGATGACGTTCTGGTGAAATCTGACTCCTAAACAGGCTCATTGTAATGTTAGGCACTGTGCTGGTGGATTGACTTTGTTGTGCTACAGAGTATCTGTCAAACACAGGGGCTACTGGTGTTTGTCTTCCACATGGCAAAGGCAAATCAATTTCTTTGTCATGGAAATCAAATTGATGTAGAATCTTTGATGTTTTGCATAGTGGTGTGGAGCATGAGGAGGCTACAGAAGCCATGGCATAGTCAGAATCGCTATCCTCAATGCAAGTTACATGGTCATCATCACGCACATAAGAGTCATCATGGCCCATATCTTCAATGCCAATGCAGTGGCGATGTCTCGCTCCTGTCCCTCCTCCTCATTGCATCTCTCTACTGGTCGTGGCTCGGTTGTTGTGTTTACCGCTTCAGCCACTATCTCATCGTCGTTCTCCAGCCAATGTTGCATTGGCACATGTTCAGATTCTGATGACACGAATGAGTTGTCTGCAGCTGAGGGTGTGCATTTTTCCAATAATTCATGCACTGCCTTCTGCGTGCACCGATAACGATGGATATGGTGCCGAGAAGCATTTGTAGAACTCCATGGCACCAAATTTTCCAGTTGCATCTCCACATTTGGTTGTTCATCCACATGTACATTCTGCTGTGTTTCCGGCTGCTGATGCTGCTTCAGACGTTGCTGGTGTGAGGGAGCAGCAGAGGAGGATCTGGAGGACCCTCTAAGTAAGTTATGCTGCTTCTGCTAGTGGTCTTTTCTTTTCCCATTGTGGAGCCTCATGAACATTGGCAATGGTTCAGTACATCGGCAGCGTTTGAAAGTCTCAAGAGCCATTGCTGAAAAGTTCTTCAGAATCTGTAATTACACACAGACAGATTATGGTTGGTAACACAATGTAGAAAAATGTTTAACTTAAATTGATATTTAAATGATAATTTCAGGAGCAGTAGACCCCAGCCATGAACCAAATTGATCCATTAGCATCCGAGGGTGGACCAACAGAACTGGCCCCCCACAGGGGCATAGGAGGGTTGGGATCTGGCCTTTCAGAAGGCAATGAACCAACCATGACAGCAGTGTTGTAACACTCCCCTCAACTACGGCAAGGGAGCAGATTCTACTCAACCACCAGTAAAGTAACCTGCCAAGAGCTGCAGGTGGCCAGATGGGGTGGAGTATTAAATATTGTATCTAAATCAATTCCGCTCTATCTCCTCCCATTTCCCCTCTGTCCCTCTCATATTCAAACCCTCTCATGTTTGCATTCAGCTTACTGCTCTTCATGGCCTAGTTAAGCATTAATGTACAATTTGACTGCAAATTGATAAAATGTTTTAAATACAGCAACACAGCAGGAAACAAGTATGCCAACGTATTAATAACACAACATATTCCTGTTTTTCCTAACAATTATGTAAGCAGTTATGTAACATACATGTACCTTTACAGAAATACATAATTTTTTTATTAGCTTGCTTTTAAAAAGTTAGGAACGGGTTGTAATGGGAGGGAACACAAAATACTTGCCTTATTATCAGGCTGCTGCAGAGGTGTGGCTGTGTCCTCTGTGTGCATCCAAACAGTGTCCACTGTCGGCGTACTGTATGGAAATGACACCTCCTCCTATGAGTTGCTATGAAATCCAATGAGGAGACAGGATGCAAAAGTGATGTCACTGCAGTAGAGCTGTATTAATGATGGTAAATTAATGTTAATCAATACATGGTACTTTAATGTATATGTACACACAGAAACACACACACACACACCAAACAATTGCAGTAGGATTGAGATGATTGTGCCCCTGCCACGCCAACTAACTGGTTCATTCAGAAAGGTGGTCACACTGAGGCCAAGTGAGTTGGTTGGTGGTGTCTCCAATGATATTTTAATTTCAAAAGATTGGCAGAGTGGGGGCAGGGCAGGCATTGATTTGCAAATTCCCACTGTTAATCAGTGAATGAAGAACAAAGGGGGTGGGGGGGAAGGGAAACCAACCTTATTTCCAGTTTGAGTTTATTTATTTTATTTTATTTATTTAATATATTTATATCCTGCCCCTCCTGCAAACAGCTCGAGGCGGCTAACAAATTTCCATTAAAACAATTTTTAAAATATTAAAACAATCATAAATGGGATGCAAGACACCGGTCAGAATGGATGTGAGGGAGCCCACACTATATGAAGCTGCCGCGGTCTCTCGTCCCATCCCAGTTTTATTTTTATGAACGGGACGGGATGGGATGGATGCAAACGGCCTCAGAGATTTCACCTCCCACCCGCCCACCATGGTCAAAGACATCAAAGCCTCAATGAGTGCATTTCGTGCCTGGGACATAAGCATAACACATAGTTAGCATGAATACGTTTGTTTTATTAGGTGGACTGGCAGCCCCTGCCCCCATTATTTTGTGTGCAAAATCAAATTCAAAGCAAGCCTCCCCATGATCTTGTTGCCCCAGCTCTCATGCCTGCCTGCCTGGCCTCAGTGGCCCCCCGGCACACAACACGCTGCATGGGGGTCCCTTTGACTTCTATCTTTGACTCTGGTGGGAGGGCGGGTGTTGCAAACTCTGAGAAGCCGCTTGCATGCGTCCCGTCCTGTCCCATTCCATAACATAATAAAACTGGGAGACTGCGACCACTTCAGAGCTTCTTTCACCCCCCTCCTGCCTGCCAGGTCCAGGGTCAAAGTCAAAGGGAGGGAGAGGAGACCACATTGAAGCACGTTCCCCCTCCTGGGTGGGGGGAGTCCAGACGACTCGGGGCCAGTATGCATGCATCCTTCCTTCCCATTCCATCCATACCTAACCATAATTAATTATAAAACTAACTGAGTCCCTCCATCCTGCTGCCTGATGGTGCAGGGCATGGAGGTGAAGGAATGAATCTCTCAGTTAATAACACAAAGCTCTCAACAACAACAACAACAACAACAAGAACAACCGTCGGCAAACAAAATAGATATGTATCATGTTGTAATCACAGTAACTTACACAAAGAAGTTTTCATTGGAGCGTATGAGGTGAATGATCAAATAATTCTCTCATCAGAAGGAATCTCTCTTCTTGCGTCCCGGATGGTCGGCTACAAGTAAAACTCCGTCCTCACAGTGGGGGAGAAAAGGGATCAAATGGGAGCAGTCCCCAATTTAAATAGAAACAAAGGATAAGGGTGGTCTCTGTGTGTGTACTGTCTCTGAAGCCAATCAGACTCAGGTGGTCACGGTCAGGGGCCGGGACCCGGCCCAGGGGGTTGCCGCGTGGGTTGGGGCGGCGGGGGGATCCCGCGCCGCTGAGTAATTCCGGGTGGTGGAACCATGCGGCAAGCAATCACAATACAAAGCTGCCGCTCTTCGGTGAAAGGGCAACGCTACCCATACTCCATTGCCCAGCCAGAGTCCCCCCACTGGGGAGTGCACCCCACTCCCCACCCCCCTCCCCCATGTCTCCAAGTGCAACCCACCTCCCCACACCCTCCCCCATGTCTACCAGTGCAACCACCTCCCCCGCCCCCCCCAAAACAGCTGGCAGCACAAGCATATTTTATCCAGCAACCTCCAGCTTACAACACACACACACCATCAACAATTCTAATTAAAATATACTATAACTCACAATTTAAAAATTAAATTAAAAAAACCTAAAAACACAAGAAATATACTAAATGGGCAGAACCAACCTCTATGTAATTACCATATGTGATATATCATCCCATAATAATCACTATCCTCCCTCCTCCCAAAACAAGTCCCCCCGCCCGCCCCCCAAAAAATCAAAGGCCAAGCCCCAGCCAGGTCCCCAACATACTCACCACCAGCAGGACTGAGCCCAGACAGGGCAGGCTGAGCTCGGCAGCATGTTCTTCCCCACTCGAGCGAGGACAAGATGAGGGTGTCAATGAAGCCACCACTGCCAGGGGGTATTCCTTAGATATGCTGATGGCGCCTTCCTTATGAGGCACAAGTTCACCGCGATCTTCTGGGAAGCAGTGTGCCACCTTAATTTACCCCTAGGAGAATTTGGATCACACTCCTTCAGAATAGGTGCAGCTAACTTTGTGGCTACCGTGGAAATGCCGGAGCAGCAGATTATGAGTTTGGGACATTGGCAGTCTAGGACATTTTGGACATATGTCCGGAACATCCCACAATAACTTTAATTGTTGTATTTATTCATACCAGGTGCCACAAAACTTCAGAAGAAAAGGCTAGTCTGGATCGTCCAGCACCGGCCTCATGCATTAGGCAGGCAAGGCAGCCAGTGGGGAACTCAGCTGGGCCTGTCTGCAAGTGCTGAGGTTGTGTGGGAAGGGTGTAGTGGCATGCAGTGGCATCAGTTATTGCCGGGCCATAGACCTGCTGTGAAGGGCCTCTTACCAGACACAGTAGTAGTGAAACTGGGAGAGAATGCTCTGCCTCAATTAAATGGAGTTCACTTGATTGGTTAGAATAAAAATGATCTATTGGAGGTGAGGAAATGTTTTCCTGCTGCCATATTTCTTTGGACAGATTTAGTTGAGTGCATTCAGTGGAAGAACGCAGTAAATTCAGGAAAGGTTGATAAATCTAAGAGGAAAGTCAACAGGGATGTGGGTAAATGGATTTGAGAGCAAGGCTAGTGCTGTATTCGCATTCAGATTTTGCACAAAAAGACTGAGCTTTATTGCTTAGACAGGGTCCACTTGTCCAATAAGGGGGTTGCTTGTTACTTGGTGGCCGTGAAATCCAAATTAGTTGAGTTGATAAGTAATTAGATAGGACGGGGTGAGGATTGGAACCGACAGAGCTGCATTGGCAGTCCCTTCGTGGCAGGGGTCCAGTATGGTTATGATGTGTTTGTGATAAATTTATGGCTGATGGGGAACTGAAATGAGAGATAGGAAAACGGAAACCAGTGCAGAAGCAGGACAAGGCCAAGCGCTGGGGTTGTGTTCCCTGGGAGGGATGAAATGGAGGGTGACAAAGGGAGAGAGCCTTTCAGGAACCTGACTCCTTACTCCAGTCCACAGATGGACCGTGTCCCTCCTCACCCATCTAGAGTGGCACAGGCTAGAGGGGGAGGTGCAGTTTGTTAAGAATTTGGGGCTGGTACTTGAGGTCAGTTCCCTTGAGAGTTATGTAAACCCTGTTAATGCTTGTTGCCTGTGGGCATTTACCCCACCTAGCCTAATGGAGTTGAAAATAAAGAGTGTGGCCATCAAAACCCATGTGGTTTGTCCTTGTTTCATTCCTGGATGCATCAACAGAAGCCACAGATGCACCCTGTTCATTTGACTGGTTGTTGTATTTGTAATAATATCTCTTACATCTGTTTAGCACCTTTTCAAATGGAAATGAAACAAATATCCAAAATATTTGGATCTGCTTTATGGAAGTGGGTACTACAAAGCATTATCCACTTCCCTATTTATTTGAGGCTTCTAAACTTTGTTTTGATATTTTTGTGTTTGGTATTTTGGAATATGGCACTTCATTCACTTTGGTGGTACTATTTGGTGGATTTTTAAATTGTTTGTATGTGAATGTGATTGCTGCATTTATAGACCAATTATATTCAAAACTTTAAAACCCAAATGAGATACCGAAATACCAAAATACTGTACATGAAATAACAAAGGGTATTTTCAGACGTTACGGGTGGCCGGTTCACCACAGTGAACCACCGGGGGGGTGAACAGCGCAACCACGGCCGGGGGTGGGAAAACGACCCAAACAGACGTGCCGGGAACGGGACCACGGGCCGGAACCGGGCCGCACCATCGCGGGCCGCGGCAGCACAACAGACGTGCAGCCGAACCCCCGCCGGGTGCTAAACCCCCACAAGGCACCGGGCAGGGGCGGGACACAGACATGGCCGCCTGAGGGCAAA
>QEPC01000638.1:165166-198394 GCA_003113815.1 Sphenodon punctatus
GGTTTAAAGACAGTATTCCTGTTAGCAATAACTTCATTAAGAAGAGTTAGTGAAATAGCAGCCATAATAATCTCAGAACCATATTTGCAGATTTATTTTCCAAGACAGAATAGATATTGTTTTACATCCTAAATTCCTACCTAAGATAGTATAAGTAAGACAGTTGTGAGAATGTGGCCCTCTTTACACGGGCCTTTCCCAGCCATGAACACGCAGATTTCTGTGTGTTCATGGATGGGGGAACCCCATGTGAACAATGCAGTGCACGCACCCATGATGACTGGGGGTATGTGCGTGCCCGCCTAACACGCATACCCACTCACCCCCCCACTCATCCCCACGTACGGAGCAACCGGGGGGAAATGATGGTTACTATGTGGGTGTGGATGAGTGGTGGGTGAGTGGGGATGCATGTGCAGCTGTGTACATGACCCATCCATACACTGGCGCGCCCACGGACTCCCCACCCGGCAGAGCCATGTAAAAATATCATGTGAGGAGTCACTCGAAGAAGAACAGAAGGTTGCTACCTTGTAAACAAGGTTCTTTGAGATGGCCCTGAACATACTCACAAATACCCACCCTTCCAGCCCCGCATGGAATTCTTTTCTTATATTTCTAGAAAGGGTTGAAAGTAACTGTCATTCAGAGGGGAAGGGTTCTTTTTATACTAGAGGAGCTCAAGACCATCATGTGGTCTATTATTTGAATAGGGTGAGCATGCACAACCCAGTTGTGAGAATGTGGGGAGCCATGTCGAAGAACCTTCTTTACAAGGCATCAACCTTCTGATCAGCACGTGGAGAGGAGCTTTTTTGTAAACAAACAGCCTTATCTCCAAGCCCGATCGAGAGTCCCTGCTCCTGCTGCTGCTGCACTACTAGAAGGCAGAGGCAGGTGAGGGATGGGGTCTGGAGCTAGGGAGGGGAGGAAGAATCACTTACTGGGGGAGAAGCTGGCTTCAGCCTGCTGCCCAGCCAGGCAAGTGCGGGGCCCCCAGCTGGCCGTGGGGCCATGTGCAGCCGCACATATGGCACATGCCTGGGGCCGGCCCTGACACCAGCACATTGAATTGGGTCCAGAAACCTACCAGAAGCCAGTGCAGAGAGTGAAGTACCTGTGTAATATGCTCGCATCGGCCCATCCCCATCAAGAGATGGGCTGTCACATTCTGAACCAGCTGCAGTTTCCAAACCAGCACCAATGGGCCAAGGGTAGCCCCACATAGAGCGCGTTGCAGTAATCCAGTCTCGAGGTAATAAAAGCATGAATGACTGTGGCCAGATCCGAGTCTGAGACATACAGCCTAAGCCAACACACAGATGTAACTGGTGAAATGCTCTTGGTGATCTGTAACTTGCTGATACCAGGTCCTTTGCTGTTTATTGTAGAGACATCACCTGAGCATGTGTATACCGTGCATGCCCGCACGAACGCGCGCCTGTGAACACACACACACAGGACTGCACCCTCGCTACACCCATTCCTTTTTACACACACACACACACACACACACACACACACACACACACACACACACAGAGTGTGTTGCTTGCTTTTCAACCAACTATCAACAGCTACCAGATCTTTCCCTTTAAAAGGTCTTCAAATTTGGAGATACAAAACACTAATCCCACACAAAAATTGGCCCTGAAACCAGAAGAGAAATCAGAAATTTGAAAATACTGCTGGAAACAGGCCAAGCCCCTAAACAACAAGCACTCA
Organism: Sphenodon punctatus; assembly: GCA_003113815.1. Lineage (NCBI taxonomy): Eukaryota > Metazoa > Chordata > Lepidosauria > Sphenodontia > Sphenodontidae > Sphenodon > Sphenodon punctatus. Next base: position 166,892 of record QEPC01000638.1, read on the forward strand.
AAGATCAAAAGTAAACCTAAATCAAAACAGTCCATTCTTATGGATCACCGTTGCTGGGGCTAAACTCTCCCCTGACCAGCACAACATACCATAAAACTTGAAAGATGCTTAAATGACTAGACCAGCAATGAACATATCATTTATGTTGCACATTTCTAATTACATACCATTGCAGAAATGGAGACAAATAGCTCATATGATAGACTTATTGGGCCATTTTGCACATGCGCAGAGTGGTTTTTTTTGGGTTTCTCGAGAATCTCGCAAGATTCTAGCAAACCCTTGTCAGAACGCATGAGATCTGGGCAGGTTTGCAAGAATCTCGCGGTTTCTCATGAGAATGGAAATCCATTCTCATTTCACCCCTCGTTTCTGCTGAGGTGCTTATAAGTGATTTGGAATAGAAAAACACTGTGAAGATTTTTACTGCTTAAAATTGTCCCTGAGTAAAATGCTACTCAAACCTCACAAGAATGGTTGGCTTATTACTATTTCTTATGCCTGAGTTTTTCTAACTGCTGTACATTGTAATGTAGTTGAAATGCTGTATTTAAAAAGTTTGAGTCCCATGCAATAATAATAATAATTAATAAATACTTAATACAATTACATTTGATGAGCAGTGTATTAAAGGAGTACTGCTTAAGACATTTTTTTCCCCAACAAGCAAGGCAGAGGAATGATACGGTATTCTAACAATGAGTTATTTAATAAGTTTTGAGTTTTATTAACATAGATTTTAATACAGGAAGACCAATTTAGGTACCATTGAATTTTTCCAAGGATTCTTCTCTGTGTTGTGAGTTACATTCCAATCCTTTCATACGTATAAAGTTCCTGTATTGCAGTTATATGGAAACTGACAGTATCATAAATGATTTCTTGATGTGTTTAAATTTTGAGGTTGTGAAAGGAATTTTAAAAATACAACAAAAAACTCTCATTCTTATTACATTAAACGTAAAAAAAATCTAGCAGTGATTTAAAAAAAAGTCTATTTGCATTGGTTCACCCTTAAGGATATATAACTCAACTGCAAACTTGATTCCAGGCTGAAATTTAAACGAAGTATGAGACTAGGAGTGAATTCATTTTACATTCTTTTTGGGAATTATTTTAATACAGTGTGACGCCCAGGGGCATGCCATGGCATTGCTTTTTAGCATGCCCCTTCTTTCGAAGCTTGGCGTTGGCAGACCCGGCTGGTCTTTAGGGAGGAGGGAAATACTGTGGACTGAGTTTGCAGTGGGACCGTTTACTTGAGTCAAAAAGCAATGACGTTACAGTGCAGTTCATGAGTGGAACACACTTTTCTGGGCATGGATTTCTTGCTTCTTATTCAACTACCGACAAATCAGACCTAATAACCTGACAGTGCAAGTCACTTTTAGCCAGAATTCACTAAGTACTGTCCAGCTGGATGTTTGATTCCTTTTGCTGATATTTCTGGGACTATTGCTCATGGCTAGCGTGATTCCTCTTCACTTTGCATGGCTGGTGTGCATGCAGGAGTGGTATCCAATATTTTCGGTGGCCAAATCAATGTTGTAATCAGCTAAGGCATTCCGTATTATGAGAGTTCTCTGGCTAACAATGTCACATCAAAAGTGGGGCCATTATCTGCAAGTCTCTTCACATTTAAAACTAGTGGTTGCTATAGGATGCTGGGAATGGAATTTGGAGTAATTCCTGATTCATAGATTACTGCATCATCATTTCTAGAATGGCCTGACCAAAACGGTCAGGCAAATATTTGGAAGCCTGAAAGAGCCAGATTGAAAAGAGCTGGACCTCCTTGGGGAGTTTAAACTACTGATGAATATATCAGTGGTTACAAATTGACCTGAATAAAGAGAAAAGAATGACAGGCATTATAACTACTGGATTCACCTTAGCAGAGTACTACTATTATGTCTCTGCCTACAGGATTCTGTACAGTGATGATGCACAGAAATGGATGGTATACAGGGAACCTGGCATTGATTACGATAAGATGTTTCAGGGGAACACTGAATATTATCAGGAAGCTCGCAATAACTTAATTCCACCCATTGTTGCACGCTTTGTGAGAGTTAATCCTTTAAAATGGCATCAGAAAATTGCAATGAAGGTGGAACTGTTAGGATGTCAGTTTAGTATTGTTTGGACTCCAAAGATTACCATGCCACTGCCACCACGGAACAGCAATGATTTCCCTCTTCAGACAGATAAAACAACCTTCACTCCTGAGATCAAAAACACCACAGTTCTCCAAGCATAACCAAAGATGTGGCCTTGGCAGCAATTCTGGTTTCCATGTTGGTGATGATCTTCACCACCCTTATTCTTATCTTAGTGTGTGTATGGCACTGGAGAAACCAAAAGAAAAAAATAGATGAGACCTATGACCTACCTTACTGGGATTGTGCAGGCTGGTGGAAAGGAATGAAGCAGTTTCTCCCGGCCAAGTCAGCAGAGCACAAGGAAACCCGTTCGCTATATCAGCAGTGAAGTTAGCCACCTGAGACCAAGAGAAGTCACAACTATGTTACAGACAGAATCTGCAGAGTATGCTCAACCACTAGCAGGGGGAATTGTTGGCACACTTAACCAGAGACCAACCTTTAAACCAGAAGAAGGAAATGAAACCACTTACGCTGAGATGGATCCTTATAATTCTCCCATACAAGATGTTTATCATGCATATGCTGAGCCACTACCTATAACTGGACCGGAATATGCAACACCAATGATCATAGATATGTCAAATCACCCCACAGCACCTCTGGCTGGTGCTTCTATATCCACTGTCAAGGCTACAGGGAGTCAAACTCCTCCTATAGTGGGAACTTACAATAAACTCTTATCAAGAGCAGACAGCTCATCCTCTGCTCGTGTAGCGTATGATACACCCAAAGGGATGCCAGGACCAGGTTCTTCAGATGAACTCATGTATCAGGTACCACACAATATGCCACACTTCACAGGAAGTAAAGAAGATATTAGTTAATCGCTAAGTTAAAAGATGGAGATTGCGACTTAAAAACTGAGATAATGGGTGATTTGGCCCCGTACCAAAATCAACCCATTCGTTCCCCGCCATATCAGACGTGCCGGGGGGATCCTGGCGGGGAATCCGGGAGGGGGCAGGGCCGCGTGGCGCAGCTCAGCGTGCGGCCGCACGGCCCCGCCCCCTCCACGCACCCCGCCGCCCGCCCTCCGAGGAGACGGACGGGTGGCGGGGCCAATGCGGCCGCCCTCCGGTGAGCCCGGGCCGTGGTGAGCGACCAGATGTTACTTTTTTTTGGTCCCTGCCGGGGGTCCGTTTGACCATGCTTCCCAGGACATTCCCCCGGCTAGCCCGGGAAGCGTGGTTCAAATTGACCCCTTGTGCAGATTGACCGTGGCAAACATCTGGCGGCTGCCAAACAGACGTTCAAGGCACAGTGACCACAGGTGGGTATTCACCGTGGTTCACAGTGATCTCATAACGTCTGAAAATACCCAAGGTGACCAAAATAGTGTCATTTTTAAATTGCATTAAAACTTTTTGTACAGTTTGTAGTAATGAATTGAACACAAATGCGAAATTTGAGGTCCAGGAAATGTAACAATCCTGCCACTTGTTTGAGAGTATATATGTGAGTACTTCAAGCCTGTTCATAAGTTATGGATGTTCTGTTTACTACTGAAGGGCACTATAGTCTCTGATAGACATGAAAGAGCATGAGAGAGAAGCGCCGAGATGGACTTCACTGAGTGGAAATATTTATTGCCATTCTGCAGGTACGGTAAATAATAAACTTGGAAAGATTGTTGCATAGCCTGGGAACCGTAGAAAGGTACTGTTCATGAAACAGCAAGACTTCGGTGTATCTGAGATATACATATTAGCCTCAAGTTTCTTAGAGTTCTAAAAATATTGATCTTTATGCCCCTAAAGAACTTCAAAGTCAAATGGTGAAAATGCAAACTGATGTTTGCATCTGGATGTTGGTGACAAGCTTAATTGAAGGCAATAATTTTATTGATTTAATGACAGTAGGATTAAGCCCTACATAAGTACAAATATTCATCAGTCATTTTCTACTAGCAGATTGGCAGTTTAAAATGGTTAATCTCTGGCAAGTGTGGACTCTTGGAGGAAGCTAATTTCCTGCTATATTTAGTTTCCTTAAAAACAAATCATCTTGTTTTGATATGTATGCAAAGCAAGCAAGTTTCTCCTGTGCTGTTCCTGCACCAACAAAGTCACTGTGCTGTGTGTGGTTGGGTTTTTTTTTGCGGGCGGGTGGGTGGGTGGGGATAAGTTTACCTCTGTACTAATTCATGTCCTGTGTCTGCTCAGCCCTGGCTCTTCTAAAGAGACATTACATGCTGATATGGTTTGTTAACAGTTCTATTTTATTTAACCCCAGTAGTTGGATACTACTGAAAATAAGCCTATTTTGAATCTTGACCCGTAAGGAATAAAATTACATCTACAGTGTGACCTCATTCCACTTTGGCAAGTGACTCCTTCCCAACAGCTGGCACATCAAGGAATAATGACTATGAGTGTGATTACATGGGCTGGAAGCCCACAGGAGCCTGGAGTGGCTCTATGCAGCTCCCGTGAAGCCACCTCTTGCAGGTCCCGTGTGGGGACCATAACAAATGGGCAGGTGTTTTTCCCCATCCTGGTTCACCTGTGCGCCTCCCCCATTTCCTCCCCTGAGTTGTGGTTTCTCTAGTGATGCTCTAGGCTGTGCCCGTGCCTCTAGGGTGTGGAATGCATGCAGAGACCACATGTGCCCCAACAGACAGGCAGCAGCCCTGTGGGCACCTGTCACCCTGAATTTGCCTGCATGGCAAGCTCCACATTTCGCGGGTCAATGAGAGAACATCCCCACGGTGAACACTTGGTGGACAGACAAGCAGGGGAATCTGGGGCTAACAGGTGCAAAGGTGGGGGAATGTCTCATTTATTAACATCCTAAGATTTATTTCATAACTCTTCCATGTTGGAGGTTAACAAAACTTTGGGGCTGGGGTTGATGGAGAAGAAGGAGAGCCAAGGGTTATGGATACCCTGTCTGGTTCATTTTTGTGGGATCAGTTTCAGGAAGTGAAAGTGACGCTGGCCGATGCTGAGGGGGTTCTGGGGTCTGTTAGGGCTACCTTTTGTGAACTAGATCAATGCCTGTCCTGGTTGGTGAAAGCCTCCAGGGAGACTTTGGGACCGGTGCTGGTGGGAGTGATCAATGCCTCCCTTCATGAGGGGAGGGTGCCGGACTTCCTCAAGGAGGCAATGGTGTGGCCCCTGCTCAAAAAACCAACATTGGACATTGATTCCCTTGCCAGGTATCGTCCTGTCTCTAAACTTCCCTTTTTAGGGAATTTTATTGAACAGGTAGTGGCCCAGCAGCTCCAGGGCCATCTGGATAGCATCAGTTTTTTTGGATCCTTTTCAATCAGGTTTTCCTCCAGGATATGGCACCGAGACTGCATTGGTGGCCTTGGTAGACAACCTCCGCTGAGAGATGGATTTAGGACATTCAACACTTCTGTTCTTATTAGATCTCTTAGCAGCGTTTGATACCATGGACCATGGGTTGCTTTTGAGACAGTTGCGGATCCTAGGGTGGGGTGGTAGGGACTGTCTTAGGATGGCTCTACTTGTTCCTCTCGCGGAGAAGCCAGTGAGTGGTGCTGGGGGAAGAAACATCTGGCCCCTGGGATCTTGTTTGTGGTATACCGCCAGGTTCGATTCTGTCTCTACTTGTATTTAACATCTATATGCAACCCTGGGTGAGGTTGTGAGACAGTTTGGTGTGCGTTACCACCAGCATGCTGATGATACCCAGCTTTATCTCTCTTTTTCAGCGAACCCAGGTCCTGCAGTCTCGGTGCTTTCCCAGTGCTTGCTAGCAGTGAGTGACTGGATGAGGCTGAGCAGACTGAAGCTGAATCCTGATAAGACAGAGGTGATGTTGGTGGGTAGGGCAGCAGAGGTGATGGCCTCCCTTGTGGAGGGGATCCACCCTCTGCTGGCCCTGCAGGTGCAGATTTTGGGGGTTCTGTTGGACCCTGACCTCTACCTGGATTGTCAGGTGGAGGTGGTAGCAAAGGGAGCCTTTCACCAATTACACCTTGTGCGGAGGATCCGGCCATATGTTTCAAGCTCTGACCTGGCCACCCTCTTCCATGAATTCATCACCTCAAGGCTGGATTACTGCAACACGGTCTACATGGGGCTGCCCTTGGTGATGACTCGGAAGCTGCAGTTGGTGCAGAATGCGGTGGCCCATCTCCTGATGGGGACAGGCCGTAGGGAGCACATTACACCAGTGTTCTGGGCTCTGCACTGGCTGCCTATAGCGTTTTGGACCCGATTCAAGGTGCTGTTTTTGACCTTTAAAGCCCTACACGGTCTGGGCCCCTCCTACCTGAGAGACTGCCTCACACTCCAGGATGTGGAGCGACCTCTGCGGTCTACCAGAGGCACCTCCTTGGCAGTCTCCTGGGTGAACCAGGGGGCCACACTGGAGAGGGCATTCTTGGTGGCTGCACCACGGTTGTGGAACCCCCTCCCAGAGGAAGCTCGCCTGACTCCCAGCCCGTTGGCCTTTCGTCGGGTCTGTAAGTCCTAGCTGTTTATCCAGGCCTTTGGGGGTGGGGGGAATAAGGGTTGGTCTTTTACCTCTTTGTTGTTGTCTTTATTGTTTTAGTAATCCCTTTTATGTATTGTTTTTATATATTGTTTTAAATATTTTGTGAGCCGCCCTGAGCTACCGTAGGGCTGGAGGGAGCAGGATATAAGTCAAATAAATAAATAAATAAATAAAATACCTTCCAGTAGCTGAAAAGTTAGAAAACAAGGTTATGTGGTTTTACAGAGTAGCTCATTTAGAATAATCTGGTCTGTTGGAGGGAGGGAATATCATTGAATTGATGTCTCGTTCAAGGCAATGTTGCACTGGAGAGGTGGAAGAGATTCATTGCCTGAGCAGTGTTGCCTGAAAGCGTTGTGCCTGTCAAAAGTAGAATGGGGAGAGGAGGGGTGGGGGGGGGAGAGGAGGACAGAGCACACTGAGAAGGGACTTCATTTTTGCCTTTGAAATGCTGTAGCCATTGCCCCTCCAGCACAACTTTGTTCTGAATATTTTCATCTGCGCTGAGCCTATTTGGCCTTGAGATGGGAGGGTCTCATTGCACCCATTCTGCTCCTAGTGGAATGTATGAGGACTAGTCCTAATATGAGAATTGCTTTTAAACCACATGTAATTTTAATAGCACCTACAGGTTTGTTTATGGGCTGTTTTTTAAAGTGGCAGGAAATTAGTAATGTGGAATAGGGAGTGATTATTATTATTATTATTAACAAACATTTATATAGCGCCAGCAGTGTACCTGGCACTTTACAAAATAATAAAATAGACACAGTCCCTGCCCCTAGGGCTTACAATCTGAGAGACAGGAGCTGGGGGAGAGACTTAGGAAGGGGAACAGAGGGAGAGACAAGGGGTCTAACATTCATGAAGATGCGAGGTCTCAAGTGCACGTACTTGGCTTGGTTATGATGAGAACTAATGGAGTGATCCATTAGTCCTTGCTGTTCTACCAGACCTCTTTGAGGTTTCATGGACACATTTTAAAACAGGGTCAACAAACACTTAAAACACCCCCAAAGATTAAATAAATGTCTAAACTAAGGCTGGAATTAATATTGAGTGCAAATGGTGAATTTGATCTATTTGTATCGGTTTCGGTGAAGCAAATTTGTAGTGGTATTTGCTAGGGATGGGTGTTACGGATTTAGATAAAGCTGTAACGGCCCCAAAACAGCAGTTATGGATTAATCCATAAAACCTGCGCTGATCTCTGGATTTCCGGATCTTCATAAAGCTCGTTGTAGCGGTGCCACAGGGATGGCGTTGGCTTGGCACCGCTCCGATGAACTTGAGGGTGGAGAGGGAGACAGGCAGAGGGGCTTTGTTGGCCAATTACCATGCAGTTTTGGATGGCAATAGACTAGTAGGGGACAGGATTAACCTGAATTCCTGGGATGACTCGTTGCCTGGCTGCAGTGCTGGCTGCTCCTCTGAGTCCTGGCTGCCACTGCTTCCCTGCCCCTTCCAGCTGAGCTGGATTCTTCCTGTGCTCAGCTTTTCTGAGCAGTGGTGTGGAGTGGGTAGGCCTCTTCTGGAACACAGGACCTATGCAGCATCTGGGTTGCTTTGGACAATAATTGGTCAGCAAAGCCCCTCTGCCCGGCTCTCCCCTTTCCCTCCCTGCTAAAGCTCATTGGAGCAGCACCAAGCCACTGCCAATCCTGCGGCGCTGCTCCAAATAGCTTTACAGAGATGCAGAAATACAAATCTGTAATCGGAGACATGGAGTGATAATTAATACAAATCTGTAACTCAATACGAATTCCCATTCCTAGTATTTGCTTCCTGCTTTATTTGCAGATCTGTATCGGTTACTTTATCTTTATTTACATCGCACTCTCTGTTCATTTATTCAGTTATGTCATGTATCTGATGCTTCCTTCATGCCAGCACAGAGAAGGTCATAATGACAAATCCAAGAGAATGAGTTGGAAGGTCTCCATGACCTGCCCTCCCAAAACATCCCCCATCTCTTAACTGACTGGGTGGGGCTATATATACAAACAAGAGCACTTCCGTCTGCCAGTGGGAAATGAATGGGGAAATACTGCCCCCCACCTCCCTGCTCAGTTAGTGCAGGAAGTGCACCAGTCCTCCCCTTCTCCCCCTCCCTGCCAATGTGGACAGTGGACCTCCTCTAGCAAACCTTGAATTTGCACTGGCTTTCTGCACCATGAGTGAATCCTCCCCTCCCCCATTGGCTAATCCCACTAATCAGAAATGTAGAGTTCCTGTGGAAAAAGAAATTAAAATACAAACCCATCAGCCGACGTTCAACATCCCTTACCACATTTTCCATGTTTAAATCTTTATTAAGAACGAATAAATCTTAACCACAAAATATTACAATTAAATTATCTTTAAAAAGTTCAGATTTCATCTGCTTTGCTTTTATGGCAGTCATAACAACAGGCCTCTTAAAACCTGCTTTTACTAGGCATATGTAAGTGAAACCACTTCAAAGCGAGAGCTAGGAAAAGTTAAACTAGACTGAGAACACTGGCTGTAATTTCATTCAAGTTAAAAGACTAAATTGTTGTTACACATGTTGAGATGACAGTGTTTGCCTCTTGCAACTGGTTTTTGAGTAGGCTTTGTTTTATCTCTTCTTCTCTGTTTTTGTGGTTGTTGTTTTGTTTTTATACAACACTATGCTTTTTCCAGAATAACATATTATCTAACACAAGACATTTTGTGGGTGGGCAGTTTACCTGAAAGGAAGACATAGGGTAAAAATAGACGAGACAGTGGCCCAGGACTCACCCGCTCATCTGTTCCTGTGCCGCCAGATGTTGGGTTGGGCCTGCCCCGGGGCAGATAGGTGGCTGGCTTGGGATGAGCCCTGGGGCCTGATTCTGGGTGACCATTCTCTTTGACCTGTGTGTGTGTGTGTGTGTGTGTTTGTGTGTGTGTGTGTGTGTGTGTACGTGTGTGTGTGTACGTGTACGTGTACGGGTGCAGTATCCCACCTTGGGGTGGGCCAGGGAGGCACCTCACTGCCTTCACATTTGCTTTTACCTGTACAGTCACAGCACATGTTGACACAGTGGGCTACAGCTGTGGTATTGCCATCCCTGAATGTTAGAAAAATCAGGAGTCAGACTTGAAAATTATGAGACTGCCTTAAAATCATGGGATTGGTGCAATCCCAAACCGCCACATGCAGCCAAGGCTCTGTGCACCACGGGTGACAGAGGAAAACATGCAGAAATTGCCCTAAACAGGGGCTCTGAAGCCTTTGGAATCTCAGCCTCTAAATTGTTTTGCATTTGTCATGAGGTTCCTTCCATGGGTAGAAACAGATGTGTGAATAGTGTGGTGGTTTCCTGGCCCAGCCAAAGGTGGGAAACTGCAGCCCACATGGGCTGGGCCAGGTTGGGCCACCGAACTAATGTGCCCATGGCTGGAGAACCATCCTGCTGCCTACACGGCCCGGGTAAGGCAGGGAGCACAGCAAATATGTGGGTGGCCAGCCCTGCCCATGCCTTTCTGCCAGAGCAACACCACCCACCATGACAGACACCATGGCAGCCAATGATGGACAACCACGGTGTCTGGCCATGGCAGCCCCCAACCCAAAGCTGGTATGGCAGGACCGCACAGATGTGGCCCGTAGCTCGTGCTGTGACCTTGGAGAAGTACCTAACAGGTGTGATCCATTCCCTGCTGTTCACTCCCAGTTCCTGGGAGTCATAGGCTACATGTCCCAACCTACTTGACTAATAGCCATTAATGTGTAATGGCTACACATTAATGATCTTTTTTCTACCCAGCTATTCTACTGGCCTGTTCAGGAAGAAAAGACTCCTAGCAGATTAGCTGATTTTGAAACACATGGGGGTTAAAAACCTGGTTTGTTATCATTTAAGGTTGGTTTCAGGGGTCAAGTGTAGCCATCAAAAGCCCCGTGAAGTGCAAGGCACCATGTCAATGTTAATGTTTTGTTTGTGTTCCATTTTACAAACACATATTTTAAGTGGGATTAGGATTTTTCCTGTTTAAACCCACTCAATATGTTATAAGTGTTTCTTTCAACATGTGCTTGTTTTAATTTATGAATTTTGTTACAGCCTTTGACCAAACAATAAACATTTTACTTACTACTGGCCTGTTTTAATTAAATTCCTAGCTCCTGGAGCCCTGTATCTTTATAAAAATCTCAGCTTTAAAAAAAAGAAAATCAGGTTCCTAGTTCTTCGGATTGTAGGGAAGTGTAACATTGGGTAAAAACAGACATGCCAGTGGCCCTCTTAGGCCCACTTTGGCTCAAGTAACCGAGAATGGCTGCTGTCAAAGACAGAATGCTGAGCTTTGTGGACCATTGATCTGACCTAGTATGGCACTACTTCTGCTGTAACCAGTGTGACGTATGACAAAATCATACACAGCAATGTTGCTAGGGTAGTTCTACATCTATATAAACCTCCCCCAGTTTAACTAAAGTTGTCTTTTAGGCAGGTTCATGTTCATATTAACCTACTCAAGCCAAAACAGATGTGTGTGTTTTTAGCTTAGTTTAAAGATGTGTCTTATTACAATCAATAAGATATCAGATGTGCCTTATTTTGGTCTAGTTTTCCTCCAGTTTAAAGAAAACTGCAATAAAATTTGCTTACATTAAAATATAACCAGATTGAAAAACCAAAATAACCAAACTGAAATAACCCAAATAATAATCTGTTTTGGGAAATGCCACAGGGACTGCAGTAGGGGATCTGTCTATAACTACTGATTGTATAGTGCCAGCAACACTGATGCGATAAATAAACAATTGAATAGCAGTTTAAACCTCATTTGTTGGATTTAATTTGAAGAGGGTGGGGAAAAAAATCAGATACAGTGTTTGCCATGAATTTTAGGGCTGAAACGAGATTTTGCCAAAATGGGGAATCTTGTCAAAATCCTGGTTCCTGATACTGTCTCAGTCAAATAGAGAACCACTCGGTAATGTTTTAATGGGAGCTGGGGGAAAACAACAGCGAATGGATCCCCCATTGTGACCTGTTGGGTGCTTCTCCCAAGCCACCGTGATTGGCCACTGTAGGAGACAGGATGCTGGGCTAGATGGACCATTGGTCTGACCCAGTATGGCACTTCTTATGTTCTTATGACCGATGTTTTGTTTAGTGATTTACTGACTTTTCTTCTTGCTCGAATCCTGTTTACCTCTTTGCCGTTTCCTGCCTTGCTGTCTGTTTCAAATCCTGAGCAGTAATATCAATGCAATACCTCATTTTTGCACTCCATTTTCCCTTGTATTTCCTTGTGTCACCCACTGGCTGGTACACAGATTATTTTACTAATCTGCAATTCAGTTGCAGTTTGGTCAAAGCAAAGGGAACAACATAAAATGACAAAACTCTGATTGGAGGAACTGGAGTGAAGGTTAAGGGACTCTGGTGGGAGGTTAAGAGGTGTTGACCAGTTTTTTTTATCAATTAATTTATTATTATTATTATTATTATTTATTATTATCTGGATCTTTTTTCTAATTGATAGATAATTGGGCAGGTTCAAACCTGGATCAGCACCAACATTATAGAGATACCTTGGAGAGACTGAAATGACCACAATAATAGAAATGAACATATACTTCTTGATCTAATGTAGATATATTTTAAAATATTTGAAGAAACATAAGTAAAAGCATCAATCGTGGAACAGAATAATAAAACAGAATTGGTGTATTTCTTTAGGAAATAGTTACTTTAGTTACTTTTAAGGTTAAGAATTAAGCTTACTTATAAAGTATTATAGATTACAGATATTTTAGAGCAATAGGCTTAAAGCAAGCATAGTTACGTAGGCATAAAAGATCAAGAAGGATAGAAGAAGGTGACTATGGGTAATTTCAGATGTTATGAAATCGCCATTCACCACAGTGGATCCTGTGTGGTGGCGGCGAGTCCGTGAACATCTGTTTGACCCTTGCCAGATGTTCACCACAATGAATCTCTGGCGGGGGTCAAAGCTAACCATGGTTCTGGACCTGACACCGGCCTTGGGTCCAGAACTGTGGTTAGATTGGCCACAATCTGGGATGGGCCAAAAGTAACGTCTGTTACCTTTGGCTCATCCCAGATTGTGACTCTGATCGCGGTATGGGATCGGGCGCAGCGGCCGCATTGACCGCTGCAGCCGGTCTTCTTCCCAAGGGCAGGTGGCCAAGGGAGCGTGGGGGGCGGGGCTGTGTGGCCACACGTAGTGCAGCCCCACCCCTCCGAGATTCCCCAGTATGAGGGAGCCGGCACGTCTAAAGGATGGCCGGCTTCATCACGGACTGGAATCTGAGAGAGATCCCAGTCCAGGATTCAGTGTGGTGGGCCAAATGGCCCGTCATGTCTGAAATTACCCTATGTGGACAATGGTGACCAGAGAGAACCATGGGAAAGGTTCATGGCAGTCCAGGGTAATATTCCCTTGGTTACATAGGATTTTGTAGGGGTAATGACATTACTCTCAGGATGAAATAGTAGCCAATAGATACATGAATTCATATTAATTAGATATTGATAACTTCCAATGATATGTCAAAAAATGGGCTTATGCACTACTTACACATGCATAAAATTGTAAGTGTTTTTATTACTTTTGTGGCTAGAATATTGAGAATCAAAACTTGTGCCTCCACCCAAGAAATATCCTGTTTGTTTAGTTATTTTGAACCTAATTTTGTAACCAACTGCATTGTTTCATCTTCCTATCTTACTTTCTTTTCTATAAACTCAATAACATGTCTACTGGAAATTTACTGAAAAGTTTAAAAGTTTAACTAGGGAAAAGCTATCCTATATGTCAATTGTGTTAAGGCCTACGTGTCCAAACTACACCCAAAATATTAAATGTATCCCGCTCGGTCAACAGGGGTGAGCTTTTCATACAGTGATTGGCTCAGAAATGCGGAAACAACAAACTGAGAAGTAAAACAGTATCCTCAGCAATGCAGTAAGCAGTAAATGAACAGTATTCAGTAAATGGTAAGCAGAAAGTTGGTAAATTGGGATGGTATCTTGCGATATTGCAAGAATCAAGAAATTGCATCGGTGTCAGGAAATAGATCCCAGTTCCTGATATGGTAAAATTTCTCCTGACCAGCAATTTAACTGCTCCTTTCATGTCTAGTGGATATTAATTTCAGCCCCACTTAAAACATACCAACATTTAAACCAGCACAAGTTTGTGCATGGCTTTCAAACAAAATAATTAGTAGGACTGAAAATATGCCATTGTTTTTCCCTTAAGGTGACGTGGTGCAAATAAATGGTGTGCTCATAGTGACCAAGAACTGGTCTTTCTGAAAACTACTGCTGTGATGACATCTCCACTCAGGAAGCCGTAATCCCCTTCCAAAAGGCTGCCTCTAAGTGAAATGACTCCTCTACATAGCTATCAATATGAGCTAGAATATAGAGAATTGTTACTCAGAACCACAAATAAACACTAAGGCTGGTTCTCGCTATAGTTATTAAATGACTGGAGAGGGAGGGAATGCAAGGTAGAAATGCAGCATGTGCAAGAATGAAAAATAGGTAAGGAAAGAAAGTAAGGGTAGAAGAGAACGGCATGGGTGAGATGCTATAAGAGCGTTTACTTTCTTTAAGGATTGGATCTAACGTTTGCAAAAGTACTTCAGTGACTTAGGAGCCTATGACCAATTTTCTAAAGTGACTTTGGCTCTGAGCTTCAAAATACCCCACTAGCACAGGTTCCATTCTTTTTCCTGGGAATTGTGCCATTCATGCACTTTGAAGATGGGATAAATTTTTGAAAGCTAAAACGAAATGTACAGTGTAATGCTTCACGCACTTTGCATCAGCACTAAGGGCTAGTGCCAACATGAAGCAAGTGGAGGACATGCAGATAGGCACCTAACTCAGTGCATGTTAGGCATGCAAGTACCACATTTGCCTCCGATTACAGAATCATAGATTCGGAGGGGACCCTTGATCCAAGGCTGGGTGAGCTATACCGATAGCATCACAGATGCTTGTGCAGATGTGTTTTTAAAACATCCAAGGAAGGAGATTCCGCTGCCTCCCTAGGCAACCAATTTGATTACCCCACTGCTCTTACAGTCAAGAAGATATTCCTAATATTTTATGGAAATCTACCTTACTGAAATTCAAGCCTATTGCCTCTTGTTTTATCTTCTGTGGTGGTGGAGAACAAATGTTCTCCATCTTCTCTCCACTTTGGCATATTGGAGTCTAAAACTCATTGAAAGAAAATGAAACCTGGGCTTTTGAACTGCTATGAGACTATGGCCTGGGCATCAATGGGGGTGCTCCGGAATGAGTGGTTTCTGGATTGTGACTCCTAAGCCACATAAGCACTTTTGAACATTTCTCCCTAAATCTTGGCTATCGTCTTTTATGTCACCAGTAAATTAAAAAAAAACCCACTGACATGTGTAAAATATCTGAATGAATAAGAATAAAAATGTGAATCAAATCAACAGGAAAAGGTTAGGGTATTCAATTTATGTGTGCATTGCATGCAGTTTTAAAAATACCTTATTGCCTTTTTCCATAACCATTCCACACTTCCATAATCTTTTCTACTTTCCATAGTTTTGTCATATCAGCAGTGCTGTAAATTGCCATTGTATAGAAGAAATTATACTTTAATTATTCTCTGTTCTGACATCTAGTGCTGCATCTGTGGAAACCTGCAAACAGCATCAGTGATTTCACAATACTCCGCTTAAAGGGCAGAGCTGAATTCAATCTGAACTTTAAAGTCTTGACACTGGACACTGAATTATACATTTTTGTCACTGCTGCCTCAAAATTGAACTTTGGAATGATCCCTTCCAGACTGACTCCTTTCAAATATCACATGTGGTTTTTGCATCCTGGGAATCTTGACAAGAGCAAGGAGAAAACAGATTTCCAGCCCTTAATTTAAAAGGTAAAGTTCAATTTAATCTGAACTTTGGAGTCTTTGACACCTTGACACTGACTTAATGTTTTTATCAACCCCTTTCTCAGCACAGAAGCTTTGACCAATTTCTTTTAGGAGATGAAGCTGATGACAAAGAAGAGCTGAGGTGTCTACAATTTAGGGTATCCCGTTGAACAAATTTGGAGCTCGGGCTTTTATTTTTCTTGCTGCTTAAGTGGTTGAGGTAAAATTGCTCTCACACTGCACTGTATTTCTTAATGGAAATGCATTGCTGCCTTTCCAGCTTAGGAGTCTCAAAAATAACCAAATAGGAAAATGCAATTTGGGTTATATTTTAATGATAAGATGTATGAAGGACTGCATTTAATTTTATGAGGACATTGTTTGATTGATGTATTTTAAAATAGCTTTTCAAGGCAATTTAAATTTTGCTCTGATTAAAATTTGGGTTGTATTTTCAAAGTAACTCACGAAATTCATAATTGATGTATTTTTCAGTCAGATCCAGCTTTCCAACAGGCAAAGCTGCCAATTTGTTCACAAATATTTTCAAATCGGAGTATCATCTCTTGCTATATTGGATCATGAACTAACTCTGTACTCAACTGTCACTATTTTTTCTGGTTAGTGATAGCCTTTTCTCTGGCAGGGGTACAGTGCCTAGACATGATTCCCAAGGTCGCAAGCTGGATTCACAACTGGGCATGAATCCAGTTTGGGACCTAGTTTTCAGTGACACGATAATACAAATAAATAATATCAATGCCAGCTGGTGGTACCATACACTGTGCTCCCTTTCTTTTATCTATGGTATTATTTGACACCTCCCCACTCCAAATATGTAAACATGCCTTGTCCCATCTCTCCTTCTCCCCTTTGACAGCTTTCCCTTGCTGCCTCCCACACCCCTTATCCTCTTACTGTCTGTCCTGGAATATGCTGCCACTAATTGCTACACAAGCTCAGAATGGGGCCAGCTCACTCACTTCTGGTACATCAGTTTCAATTGGTGGCTGCAGCACCAATCAAAATTCAGTTACAGAAGTTGCATGGTGCCCACCACCATTTTGGAAACTTCCCACAGCTCACTGGGGCTGAACTGGATGGCCAGACCACAGCAGTTGCACCCATGCTCATGTCCTCTCAGGATATATTTCTTGTCCTCCAGTTTGAAAACTACTGTGACTGCATATATCACTACTGATATGTTTGCTTCAATAGCATAGTAATACCTCTCTCCTAGAAGAAGACATCTTCCTTGCACATTATGCAAGGTCTCTTCAGCTTCCAGTATTACCCACTGGTAGCTTCATCTCAGCTGGGCTTAATGGAGCATTCTCTTTAACGGAAACCGAGAGTTGCGATGTTGGTGCAGTGGACTTCCTAGAGGCTAAATCCTATACTTTTCAAGCAGATGGGCAAGAGCAGCAAAGGCTGAGAAGAGCCTACTCTGAATTGTCTGTCCATGTAAGCAGAATCCTCCTTTACTCTAGTGAAACGAGGATGGGGGCCAGGACAGGAAGGCTAATAGAAACATGGAGCTGGGAAGAGAGGTCAGAAAATTACCCTAAATATTGCCAGACACTTCCTGCTAACTCCAGTGGAAGCTGACAGTACTTGAGACATGGGCTGCTTCACCCCAGTTGTAAAATAGCTGGTGGATAAGGGTTGGCGGAATTGGGACCCTTCTCTGTAATAAAATAAGCCGCTCAATGATAATGCAATGAATAGAGGAAGTTGCATTTGCTACAGGCTTTAGTTAATAGTTATTAGGGGTGGGAAGTTCGGTACATCCGGTATCCGATACTGCAGGTATTTTACTGTACCGGCAGTATCAGATTACTCTGGTATTTGGGGGTACCGGATCCCCGTGCCGGATTTTTGTACATTGCGGCCATTCAAGTGAATGGCCGCAATGTAAAAAAAGAAACAAAAAAACCCCAAACACTTTCCCTCCCCAGTCCAGGCTGCGCGGGTAGAAGGGGGGACGCCCCCCACCCACCCTGCCCAGCCTGGATTTTAAAAAAACAATTTCCCCCTGAAGTCCCTGCTAGTGCAGGCTCCGGGCCACCACCGGCGACCCAGAGCCCACACCAGCAGGTAGGTACTGTGGTACTAGGGTGATCCCTGGGGTGGGGGGTGGTTTAACACCACCCCCACCCCAGGGATCACCCTACCTCCCCACCCAGAGATCACCTACGTTTGGCGTTCAGGGTGGCGGCGGAGGCGGTGGCGGTAGTACAGCGGTCTGGCGGCTTCAGCACTGGCTGGTGGCTTCAGCGCTTACTAGGCCTTCCGGGGAACTTCCGGGTTTCCCCAGAAGGCCTAGAAAGCGCTGAATCCACCAGCCAGCGCTGAAGCCACCAGACTGCCGTGCTGCCGCTTCCACCTCTGCTGCTACTACTTGGAGCGCCAAAGGTAGGCGATCCCTGGGTGGGGAGGTAGGTTGATCCCTGGGGTGGGGTGGGGTGTTAAACAACCCCCACCCCAGGGATAACCCTAGTACCTGCTGGTGAGGACCCCAGGGATAACCCTAGTACCTGCTGGTGAGGACTCCGGGTCACCGGCGGTGGCCCGGAGCCCGCACTAGTAGGGACTTAGGGTAAAACAAATAAAAAAATAAAAAATCCAGGCTGGGCAGGGTGGGTGGGTGGTGCCCCCCCTTCCACCCACACAGCCTGGGAGGGGGAGGGAGGAGGTATTGGTTTTTTTCCCTATTGATTTCAATGGGGACAGTTCCCCATTGAAATCAATGCAATAAATCCGGTACCGTTAAACCATTTTTAATCCAGTAATCCAGTTTTTTGTAAACTGGTAACTGGTAAAACTGGTAACCGTTATTTTGCCGGATGTCCCACTCCTAATAGTTATAAATGATTGAATCTAATATGACCAACAGGCCCAAATTTACTTACAGCTATTGCTGTAAGTAAGTTAAAGGCACAACTGCTCTCCATTATAAACAGGGGACTCCTGAAGCCTCGATATTTATTTATTTATTTCCTTATATTTATATGCCGCCCCCCCCATGCCTATGGCATCTCGGGGCAGCTTCCAACATAATAAAAACAATTTTTTAACATAAAAAATCTTCAACTTCTTAATTAAAACAAATTTAAAACACCCCCCACAGAAATTACCCACCACCCCCTCCCCTACAAAGGCCTGGGTGAACAGCCAAGTCTTACAAATACATTGAAAGGCCAATAGGCCCGGGGCTAGGCAAGCCTCCTCCAGGAGGGAGTTCCACAACCGCAGCCTGGTCACCGAGAATGCCCTCTCCGTTGTGGCCCCCCCATCTTACATGGGGGACCTCCAGAAAGGCGCCCCCGGTGGACCTAAGGGATCGCTCTGAGGTGTGGAGGGAGTGGCGGTCCCCAAGATGTGAGGGGCCCAGACCGTGAAGGGCTTTGTAAATCAATACTAACACCTTGAATCTGGCTCAGTACGCTATAGGCAGCCAGTGCAGAGCGCAGAGCACCGGTATTATGTGCTCACGCCGCCCGTCCCCGTTAGGAGACGGGCCACTACATTCTGCACTAGCTGCAGCCTCTGAACCAGAAACAAGGGAAGCCCCACGTAGAGCGCATTACAGTAGTCTAGCCTCGAGGTGATGAAGGCATGGACGAGAGTGGTCAGATCGGGCCCAGAGAGGTAAGGTCGAAGCCCCGTACCAGATACATCTGGCGAAAGGCGGCTTTAGCCACCGCCTCCACCTGCTGATCCAGACAGAGGCATGAATCCAAAACCACCCCCAGACTCCGAACCTGAAGAGCAACAGGGGGGCGAACCCCCCCTATCAGGGGGGCCAGCACCTCCCCCGTCCTTCCCACCACCATCACCTCCGTATTATCGGGACTGAGCTTCAGTCTGCTCTGCCGCATTCAATCCCTAACGGCCTCCAAACATTGGGAGAGTAACGAGACAGCAGGACCTGGGTCAGTTGAAAATGAGAGGTACAGCTGAGTATCATCAGCATATTGGTGACATCACACCACGAACCCTCTCACGATCTCCCCCGGGACTGCATATACACATTGAACAACAGTGGAGACTGTTGAGGGAAACCACTTGAGCTACAGTTCTGAGAATCTGTCCATGGCTTATATTTGTGGGGACTGTCATACATGCAAAGTTTGAAGAAGATCCAGCCAAAAAATAAAAAAGTTATGACGGTTGAAAAGTTAATTGGTTTTGGTCAAAATGCACAGCGTCCCGACTATTGTGGTCAAAATGCACAGCGTACCGACCATTTTGAACCATGGATATCTCCTCCCCCCAGATAAGTTGAGCTCTGAGACTTCACAGTTTTGTAGTCTGAGATCTACATCAAGTATTGTTGGAGCCTGAGAATATTTGGTGCAGACAAAACTGAGTTATTAAAGATTTAAAAAATCAATTCGACTGGCTCGCACATGTGCAATAGTTCCCATGCTTCTGCCGGCAGAGGGGCAAGCCCGGCGGTGGTCTTGAGCAGCATGAATGAGGAGAAGGGAGAAAAGGGAGGGACTTTCCACCACCTTCCTCCCACTTGCTATGCTGCTGCTGCTCAATGCTGGCCCGAGCTCCAGACAGCCCCACCGACATGTAAAGCTTCCCACCAAAATTTCCAAGTTGCGGGAGGAAATATTACCGCCTCCTCACATTTGTGCCGTATTGCAGAGCTTTTACGGGCCAGCTCTGCAGAGCCCCAGCTCCAGCTCTCTGTGTCTGGGCTGCCAGTCCCCCTAGCCGGGCATGAGCAGAAAGTCAGGTGGGGACTACCCCCTCCTTCTCCTCCCACTCCAGCCCTCTGCATATCACCCCAAGCCCCGACCTGACCACCCAACCCACACTCCTACCTCCCCCCACACACAACACTCCAAGCCTTAACTGAGGCTTTTCCACCTCCCCTCTTCCTAATATTATCTCCGTGCCCACCTCCACTGATCTCCCTTCCGCTCTAGTGCCCCAGGACCCTGCTCTTGCCCTGGTTCCAGGGGAGTAGCTACCGTGGCACGGGAGGGCTCAGTTGCGCCCAGGCATGTGCCTGTGGGGGCCCATGACCGGCTGGAGTATCATGGCACCGCAGTGAGGGGGCCCACCCGCCGCCGCCGCCGCCGTATGGAGTCAGGATAGTGCGCCCAGGGCCGCCCTGGGAGCAGCGTCCTCACTCTGCGCGGCAGCAGGGGGGCCCCTCGCCAGAGGGGCATGATACCTCAGGCTGGCCCTCCCTGCCACACCACCCTTGCAGTTGCTGTCTGCTGCTTCCTCCCCTCTGCAGCTCCTAGAGTGGCGAGGCAAGCGGCAGGCGGTAAGGAAACTTTAAAATTTTTTTACATTGCCCGTGCTGCGTCCTGGCCCCCAGGGAGGGAAAGCAGTGCACCGCTGCAGCTCTCCTCCTCCTCTCCCTCCCCGGTGGGTCTAGGACACGACATGGGCAATTAAAAAAAAAAAACCCAACTGCCTGCAGAGTCTCCATGGCGGCATTGCTCCAGGGACTCGCGCTGCCTTGCCTCCCTGTGTGCCCACAAACCCAGTCCCTGCGGACTCTGCAGGGACTGGGTTTGTGGCCAGGCGCACAGGGAGGCAGCGTGCAAGTCCCTGAAGGANGCGCTGCGGTGGCCTGCTCTCCACGCTATCTGAGCGTGGCAACGTTTCCCCCACCTCTTCCCTAACGCTACATGGGGGCGTGGCTTCCTGTGGTTGCGGGGAACGCCGCGGCACTGCCGCCTGGCTTCTAGGGCGTCCCCGCGCCCCTAGCCTCCTCTGTTTCGGGGCCCATCGCCGTGGGACCCTGACACCAACTGTTTAAACCGCAAAGTAAGCAGATACTTCAGGTCCAGGTCTCCTTCTCTCCCAGAACCCAGGTCAGCCAACTTCTCCAGGAGCTGTATCCTCTTCAGCAGTCAAGAGCAGACTTTCTTCCTGTTCCTCCTCTCTTTATATACTTCATGTAACATCCCAAACACTTTAACTTCCTGTCTGGTGGCCATCTTAGGGGATCCACATGGCAGGCACCATTTTGTGGCACAGCCCTGCTACAGTGGCATTCTACCCTGGGCTGGGCTGTGTACATGGTTTACTTTGCATTGAATTGCATTGGAATTGCCCTGGGATGATTCCAAGCTAGGCTGTGCTGCCTGCATGAATGCCCCACTGGCTGCCCTGCCAGTCGACCTCCCACACCATCCCTCTGGTACTTGGGGTTTTGAATCCTCAGACTTCCGTCCTTCCCTCTGGTCCCCCGTCAGCTGGGCTGCTGACTGAGTATCCTCTCCATGGGTTTTTGTCAGTAAGTTGGAGTCTTCACACTTCCCTCACAGGTAGCTTCGGTGAGGGCTCAGGTCTCTTCTGACTGCCCCAGGTTCCTTGGCAGTTTCAACTCCCCTCCACCCTTTCTGGCCTTGCTCCCTTTCAGGCAGCCTCTGATCACAGCTCTGCTTTGTGCTGATGATTTAGCACACCTGTTTCTTCAGCCAGGCCTTCTCAGCCTCTCCTCAGGCAGCCATCTTGTCTCCTTTCTTTTTCCTTTCCCCTGATTCTCCTTTCCCCCCTCAACCTCTGCAACTAGCTCAGTTATTCTATCCTGCCCCCTACTGGCGGTCTTCCTGCAAGTGCAGGCTAAGCACTTGGTAGTCCCCAAAGGTGGGGGGGCTACATATGTATTTAATGTACAGCAAAATCCTTGTTCCCCAAATACTGGTCTTTGCCACCACCCCTTTGCTGCTCCAAACTAGTTGTTCTAGAGTCACCCATGAGATTGCCCTACCCACAGGGTGTGGTCCTGAGTACCTATGAGTGCTGCAAACAGGAGGCACTCTTAGGGACATTTCCAGTGTATCCTCTATAGAAATTTACTCCCCCATGTTCACTGGTTCCATTTAAGCCAGAATCCCAGTGTATGTTGGGGGAGGGGTGCAAAGGGGGTTGTCGCCGTATTACTTTGCTGCCCACATTGTAGCATTAAAATGGAACATAAGAACGTAAGTAGGACTATACTAGGTCAGAAGACCAATGGTTCATCGAGTCCAGCACCTGTCTCCAACAGTGGCCAATATTGGTCACTTGGAAGAAGCCATTGACCTTCCATTTTTATAGAGCATTGTACTGTTCAGTGGTATTGTGAAGCAGAGTTCCAAATGGAGTGCGAGTGTGTGTGTGAAAGAGAGAACCAGGGCCCATTCCTCCCACTCGTACCGAGAGTGCTCATTCCCAGCACTCTAGGTTCTGTTTGTTTCCTGAAGGGGGTGGTGTATATATGCCAGGGATGAAAAGAAAGGGAATGTGATGCACAAGGGGTGCTGCCATCATCTGACAATACTGCTGCCTGAATTTCCCTCCCCTTTTCCTGACATTTGCAGCTTCCTAGAAAGTTCAGGCTCCAAGAAGCCCGTTCATGCATTATGAAGCATTTATTGCTGCTTTCTACTATAAAAATGGAAACAGAGAGAGCAAAATACGAACACATTTTCATTGTTGTTCTGGAGGGAGCTTGTTAATGGAGCAAGACTTTGGGCTTTATGAAGGAAAATCTCAACCTTCATTTAAACATAAAAAAACCCATGATTTTTGCCTTGTGAAGCAAATCTTCTTCAACATCCTTAGGCCAATAATGGAACACAGAAGTTATATAGAGGCCTGTTTGGCCCCAGATCTCCCCTCTTTTCAACTTGGCTGTTCCGCCTGGCCTTTGGTGGGGAGGATGGGTGGGGGGAGAGGGGGTTAGTGTGGTGAGGGAAATTTTTAATCCTCCTACTATGAGTTTTTAGCTTCTTTTGCTGTTTTATTCTGTTATAACTGTAAGTTGTCCAGAACTGTCTGTAGCAGGATGGGCGGGGTAGAAATTGTTTAAAATAAATAAATAATAAATAAATAAATAAATAATGAAGTTATAATAATACTGACACAGTGGCCCTTTTTCCACAGGCCTCTCCCACTCATGAACATGGAGAAATCTACATGTTCATGAGTGGTTGCGATCTGTGTGACAGATGCGGCATTACGCATTCTGTGTGTGTGTGTGTGTGTGTGTGTGCGTGCATGCGTGCATTGAAAAACGGCCAGTTTTTCAATGTGTGCATAATATAGTGTATCATTACGTGACACAATGTGTACTGATTGCAAAATGAGAATGTATTATACAGTGTGTGTTCTCAATCACCATTCTAGCAGTTCTCAGACTTGGATCACTCTTTCCCGCACATTCCTAGATATAATTTGACTACAAACAGTTTTTTTTAACAATTCCTTCATATTTATGCACAGATCATCATAGGATCGTACAACACCTCCATCTACTATATTTCAACACTTACATTACCTTACTAATAACATGATAAAAACCATGGAAATTTACCAAAACAAAAAACCCTCATAATTTTAAAAACTGTTAAAGGCAGAACTGTTTCTAAAACAAAAAACTTTCCTCTTCAAAAACATTTCACAAAATCCTCCTGCTAAGCACCTTGTGCACTGCTGGGGACTTTGTGCCCGCCCTCACTTGAGGAAGAAGGCACAAGAGGGGGGGAGCCTTTCCTGCCGGTCCCGGAAGCAGGCTAGGCTGGCTACAGCTTTGCAGGGCTGCGATCCACTCCGGATCGCAGTTTGAAAAATGGAGGCACTGGGTGTGAGATTGCACCATTGTGATTGGCCAGTTCTGGCCATGTGTTTTCTGTGGCATGCTGCGAAGCTCTTCATTTCCCTGGCAGCATGTGGACGAAGAGGACATGCTGCTGAGGCTCTTTTCAGGCAGTGGCGAGGATCTGTTTCCCCCACCCCCTCTGTGGAAATGGCAGTAGTGGTGGTGCCTGGGAGGAGGCAGCCACGGTGGGGGGGGGGCTTGTAAGGTTTAAGGGGCCATGGGCGCAGAAGGGATAAGTGTTGGGCTTCATGCTGGTTAGGGGGGAGGGACTATTTGGAATTGTGTACCACCTGGGGGGGCAATCTGATGGCATTGGGAGGGGGAGAGGCAGAGGGAGACCATTGGGCCCATCCCCTCCTGATCAGTTAGCGGGTCCCAACCCCAATCAGGGACTGACCCCAGTAAGGGTTACGAGGAGCCTCCCTATAGGGGAAAGGGGGGGCCGACGATTTGGTCGCTACATCTGCCAGGGGTGAGTTAGGGCTGCAGACTTGTGCTCCAGGGAAACTTGGTGGCCCTGCCCCCCCTAGTGGTGTTATGACAGCAGTGCAGTCGGGGGATCCAGGCAAGGCTGCTGCAGTAGCAGGTTGTCAGGAGGGTCAAGGTCAGGCCTTGCTGTAGTCTCTCAAGGCCAGAATGAATACCTGGGATAGAGTTATGGGCAGGTTGACTGATTCTGCTTTGATGGGTGCGACTCAAGTTCCTAATCCATGTGCAAGCAGAGCTTGCATCTTGAGTAATTGTGAACTTGTTTTGTTTCAGCCTATCGTGAGTGGTGGGGTCACACCGATGCCGGAGGTAGGAGGTGGGGTCTCCAGTGCAAGCAGTCAGTCAGTTGAGCAGCTTGCACAAAAGGTGGACTGAATGGAGCAGCAAATAGCCAGGATTGCTGTGTTCATTTACTCTGGCAGCCGGCCAGTGACTGCGAGTGTGCCACCATCACACCAGCACAACTGGCATTTCCTGGGCAGGTGACTCTGGTTGTGGGGGATGGTGAGTATCTGGTGGGAGGTAGGTTGCCTGATGGTGGGCCCAGGGGTGTTGGGGGCTCCCAACCACACGAGGCAAGCAGTGAGGTGGGGACACTTGTCCCGACACAGGCTACATCCTTGCAAGTGGAAGGAAATGCAGGTTTGACAGAGGGGTCACCTGCGCAGCAGCATGGGCCTGGGGTATCTTCAACAGTGCAGGTGGGAGTGGGTCAACTGTGAGTGCAGGAGGATCTGAATAGATTGGTCTGGGTGGACAATGTATGGTGCCCACAGATGGTGGTGGTTCCTGCGAGCCATGCTGAGACAGCACTGAGTGGCTAGAGTCAGGCATCTTTGGGTCAGGGTGCCCTGGCTCAACCTCAGGCTGGGGCATCAGGTATTTTGGAGGTAACAGGGGTGTCAGTAGCGCTGTCAAGGGAGGTTTCCTCCCCTTCGGACTGGATACGCTAGGGTGTCTGTCCCCATTGGGGTGCATTTAATTCAGTCCACCTGTGAGAAAATCTGGAAAGGGGAGTATATTGATTTATTTGCTCTTCTCTTTTGTGACCCTGGTCCAGACCCTAATTCAAAGCCGGAGCCTAGGGAATATGAGAGAGCAATGCACAGAAAGATAGATAGGAACTGGGCTAACTGGGAGTCGGGATTTATAATCTACACTGGAGTGGTCATGCAGGATTTTCCTGAGAGGGCAGTGGCTCTCTGGAAATATTTTGATATTGTGAGGCAGGCCTACTTGATGAAAGATGGTTCGGTATGATGAGGTTTTTAGACAAAATGCGGCCATTACACCTGAGATCAGAAGGGATGTAAAAGATCACGACTTGTGGATTGAACGCATCCAGGAAAAGGATGTGGTTAGAGCAGATCGTGGCCATGTAATAGTGAAAGGTGATGAGCAGCCATTGTAAATTTTTTGTGGGGAACCAAGCAAAAAAGGGGGCCAGTTTCTGACATGCTGGGACTTCAATGATGGGTACCGGTGTTTTTGTCCCAGCTGCAGGTTCAAACATTCCTGCTTGCAGTGTTGCGGGCCTCACCCCTTCGCCAACTGCCTTAGACAGAGGGGTCGGGGGCAAAGGGGTACGTGCCCCTTCCTGGCTGAGGGAGGTCGTGGAGGGAGGTCATGGAGGGGGTCTATCACAGGCAGACTTTAGCAAGGGCACCAACGTCAATTAGGTGGTGGGTATTCAGGGAATTGGTAATGGATTATCCACAGGCTGGAGTTGCATGTTACGTGGTGGATGGGTTTCGTATTGGTTTTCAAATTCCTTTTGAAGGAGTTCATGAGCATATGTTTGCCCGTAATTTTAAATCGGTTGTGGGCTTTGAGAAAATTGTTGAACAGAAGTTAAGGAAAGAAGTTTTAGAGGGCAGGGTTACAGGGCCCTTCTCATGTTTTTCTATGGATAATTTGAGAGTGTCTCCACTGGATATTGTTCCCAAGAAGGCCCCTGGGGAGTACAGACTTATTCATCACCTGTCATACCCTAGGGGGTCTTCTGTGAATGGTGTGATTCCACATGAAATCTGTACAGTGCACTACACTTCATTCGATGTTGCAGTGGAACTGGTGCATGATTGTGGTAGGGGTGCGCTCATGGCAAAGACTGACATCAAATCTGCATTTTGCCTTTTGCCTGTCCACCCTAGGGACTTTGACCTTCTTGGGTTTTTATTCAAGGGTCAGTTCTATTATGACAAGGCTATGCTCATGGGATGTTCCATCTCATGTGCTGCCTTTGAAAAATTCAGCACCACTTTGGAGTGGATAGTTAAGCAGAGGGCGGGGTCTGGTCATGTGACCCATTATCTTGATGATTATTTGTTCGTTGGCAGGGTGGGGTCACCTGAGTGTGGTGATTTATTGAATTTGTTTAGGAAAGTTGTGAATTTGTTGGTGTTCCCTTGACAGAGGAAAAGACAGAGGGCCCTGCATCGGTTATAATTGATCTAGTCATAGAATTGGACTCGGTGAGGGAATTGTCTCAATTGCCTGAAGCTAAGCTTCAGGATTTGCAGAAGGAGATAAGATTGTATATAGCAGCTAGTAAAGTGACTTTGAGGACACTGCAATCCTTTCTAGGTAAGGTACATTTTGCTTGTCCTGTGGTTGCCCCAGGTCACGCCTTTTTATTCTGTTTATATGCCAGAACAATTAAGGTCTCTCTGCTGCACCACCACATCAGGGTGACAAATGAAATGCGTGAAGATTTGGAGGTTTGGTTAGAATTTTTGAGGACCCACAATGGGGTTAGCCTTTGGCGTGATCTGTACCTGTTGGAGGCAGAATTGCAAGTGCACTCTGATGCAGCAGGGGCGGCTGGGTTGGGGATTTATTTCCAGGGTTGCTGATGTTCTGAGAGTGGCAGAATTTGGGTATTTTGAGAGACTTAACCTTTTGAGAATTATTTCCTATTGTGGTGGCGGTTCATGTGTGGGTTGACAGTTTCAAGGACAGGAAAGTCATATTTTGGTGTGATAATATGGCTGTGGTAAACGTGATTAATTCACTTTCCTCAGAGTCAGAGAGAGTTATGCATCTTGTTAGGGTGTTTGTTTGGTGGTGTTTGCGGTATAGTATTTTGTTTTGTGCTAGACACGTTCCTGGAGTTAAAAATGAGATCGCTGATGCCCTCTCTCATTTGCAGAAGCGGCATTTATGCGAGCTTGCTCCCTTCACAAGGAAGGATCAGGACTTTGTCCCCCGAGAGCTATGAAACCTTGGATGCTAGAACTTATGGAAACAATAAAAGGTTCTGTGTCCTCAGTGACATGGCTTGCATATTAGAGGGCGATCAAGGAATTGTGTGTGTTTGCTCAGGACAAGAGTTGATCTGTGTTATTCCCAGTGCCTCTACCTCAGCTGGTTCAGTTTGGGCTGGAGTTGCACAGGAGAGGTTTAACGGCTGGCACTATAGTGGCAAAATGGTCTGTGTTGGCTTTTATGTCTAAAATGGTTAGGGTGCATGAGTTAGAATGGGCTCCAGTTCTTAAAGCAATTATCGTCTCTTGGAAGAGGCAGGGCTGTGTGGGGGCGGATAATAGGGTTCCGTTGTCCCACAAAATTTTGGCCGATATTGTAGTGAAATTGGGTGAGGTGTGCTCCGGTCCAGGGGAGGTTTGTTTGTTTAAAGCTGCATTCCTTTTGGCTTTCTTCATGGCCCTGAAGGATCAGTGAATTAGTGGTAAGTTCCAGGTCTGACCGTTCTAGAAGGGATTGGAATTGCAAATTGGCAATGTGGCTATGACCGGGGTAGGTATTGAGGTTTGTATTAGGGTTTCCAAGACTGACCAGTTGGGTAGAGGTTCAAAGGTGGTGCTGGCCAGGTCTATCGAGCCGCTTATCTGTCTTGTGTTATGTATGGAGGATTATTTAAGGGTCAGACCTGGTTCACTGGAATAATTGTTTGTGCATCAGTCCGGTCAGCCTTTAACTCATTATCAGTTTTTGGCAGTGTTAAAACATTGTTTGGTTTTATTAGGGCTGTCTGGTGTGGTGTTTAGGTCACATTCCTTTAGGACTGGGGTGACTTCACCTGCAGCGGCTGCTGATTTCACTGCCCCCGAAATTCAGAGAGTAGGCAGGTGGCGTTCAGGTTGTTTTAGATCCTATGTACGCCCGTTCCTGTTTCTATAGATTAATGTGTTAGATTTTGTGTAATTGATGGTGTGTCCTTTGTTTCTTTTTCTCCTAGGAGGCCGGCTAATTATCAGAAAAAGGTAATTTGGATCATCGGTCACAGTTTTGTTAGGTGGGCAGTGAAACGGGTTCAAGCATCTGGTTGGGACATGCAGCTAGGTTTGGATTCTAGGGCTTTAGTGGTTTGGAAGGGAAGGAGAGGAATGCTATGGCCCCAGCTTATGCCACTAGTTTTGGGCTGGTAGTGGTTAGACAGACCTGCCCCAGATGTGATACTAATTCATCTGGGGGAGAATGATTTTGCAAGGGGGTCTGGGCTGGACCTTTTGATAATGATTAGGCAGGATTGGGTCCGGTTACATGAGCTTTTCCCTCAGGCTACTTTGGTCTTCACAGAAATGTTGCAGAGGATCAGGTGGCCGGGGGCTGTTAATCCAAGAGCGGTGGATAGAGCTAGGAAGAAGGTTAATGTGGAGGTTAAAAAGTGGATTGGGTCACTTGGGGGTATTTGGTTTAGCCATCCTGAAATAAAGTGGACCAATCCAGAGCTATATTGGCAGGATGGGGTTCATTTATCTGAGCTTAGGTTGGATATGTACATTGGTAACATAAAAAGGATACTTCAAACATTGTTATAAGTAAGTCGTTCTGAGGGTATGTTTCGTTTGGGTGAGTTGTGTTTTTTCAATTTTGGGGGGGTGTTCAAGCAAGCGAAGCTGCTGAAATTGTGGCAGTGTTCAGTACCATACGGTGAAACTAGTAGGGGCTTTACAGTCTGGGTGCATTGGTGGATGATTGGGTTCATCCTGCAAGGTTGAGTCTGGGAATAAATTTAGGGGATGGGCACCCCAGATGATTCCAGGAAGGAAGGAGAGGTGTTGTGTGCATATGGGTCGGATCTAAGCGGTCCCGAGGTATGCATCAGCAGCATCTGTCCTTCCTGGAAATTGATCATTTCAGTCTATTGGAAGAGGATTGGACTGGTATCTCCAGTCCAGAAGGTTAACATTATGGTACTGAATGTGGGGAGTGAGAGGTAGTGGGAGTTTACAAGGGGTTCAGCAGTGCAGTTGTCTAACCTCATCACTCCCCTTGTTACTCACCCTGCTTAGTTCGGTCTAATTTTAATTGGCATTTATTTTGACACTCTAATTGGAAAAGTTCAGTCAATTGGATACTCGAATTACTTCACAATTCGACGTTAGGAAAATTTGATTTATGCTAATTGACCTTTAATTCTATCCACCGTTCTTTATAGTTGGTTAATTGGATTTAATTGGTTTAATCGGTTTTATACTCTTAACAGGTTATTAATTATGATTGGCTCCAATAAACAGCTGTGGCCAGCTTTACCCAATATCCTTTGTGTCTGTGTCTTATTCCTAGTGTGGGGACAATGATTTTACCCTAGCTTAAACTCCAAAAAACATGAAAATTCATTACAATTACAATTTAAAAAAACCTACATTCATTACAACAGAACATAAACGCCCAAAAGCATGGGAATTATTTCAAATTTTCTAGCAACGTTTCATAATTTATGATCATGAATGTAAGATATGTACTTAATTCCTTACCATACATACCTACTCTTATTAATATTTATCACTAAATACACTTTCACATTTTTTCATTATTAAGCATAAATTTATTATCATAATTAGACAATGAACAATTCTTTTCAAACTGCCTTAACTCTGTCATTTATTTATTTATTTAAAGAATTTTCTATCCCACTCCTCCTGCTTCAGGGAGCCCGGGGTGGCTCCTATAATAAAAACACATAAAAATCCATAATACAATAAAAGAGAAGGAAAACAGAACCAAACCATGCCCCCAGTCCTAACCTGCACCCCATCTCCCTCGCTAAAGGCCAGGCAGAACAGCCACATCTTAAACATACATTGGAAGGAAGGTTGATCCGGAGCCAACTGGACCTTGACTGGGAGAGAGTCCCACAGTCTAGGTGTGGCCACTGAGAACACCCTTTCCATATTGCCCCCCTCCCCCAGACCAAACAGGGGATCTCGAGATGGACACTCCTGGTGGACCACATATTTCTCTCCAGGGCATGGGGAGTGAGGCAATTCTGCAGGTAAGTCGGGCCAAGGTTGTATAGGGCTTTATATGTCAAAATCAACACCGTGAATTGGGCCCGTAAGACTATCGGCAGCCAGTGTAGAGCCCGGAGCACGGGTGTAATGTGTTCATGGTGGTCTGACCCATCAATGTGATGGGCCTCTGCATTCTGCACTAACTGCAGTCTTTGAACCATCACCATGGGTAGCCCCATGTAGAGCTCATTGCAATAGTCCAATCTCAAGGTAATGAAAGCATGGATGATAGTAGCCACGTCACTAGGGATGGGCAAACGCGGTTCGGTAGTTCGGTGTTCGGCCCGAACTCGGCCTGTTCGGACAACCGAACACGAACACGAACACGAACGCACCGAACGGACCGAACACCGAACACCAAAATGGCAAACACACCGAACGGAACCGAACACCGAACTACGAAATGGCTGAACAGACCGAACGGAACCGAACACCGAACTACGAAATGGCCGAACAGTTCATTCAATTCGAATCGCGTTCGGTTGTGTTCGGGTGGCTAAAACATGGTCTTCTGTCAGGTCACTGGAAGGCCAAATGTAGCAGGGAGGGGGAAGTCATTTGACTCAGCTAGGAGCAGACTTCCAGGCACCAGGGGTGG
>QEPC01000638.1:230368-249615 GCA_003113815.1 Sphenodon punctatus
GGTTTCAGTTTAAGGTTTAAGTTTCATTTCAGTACAAAACTGAAATGAAACTTAAAGCAATCTAATAATCCTACTCAACGCCTGCTGTTCAGGAACAGTGACTAGCTCAGAAGGTGTTGGGAAGGGGGGAGGCAGATAGTTTAGTTTCTTGCAAGCCTCTACATCCCTGGTGCCTGGAAGTCTGCTCCTCAGTGACTAGTACTACCCCTCGCTGTCACGTTTGACCTTACAGTGAACCTTTTTTTGCCACCCGAACGCGATCCAAACTGACCGAACTGTTCAGTCATTTTGACATTCAAAATTGATTTCGGTTCGACCAGTTTGTGTTTGGATTCGGTCATCCGAACAGGCCGAGTTCGGGCCGAACTCCGAACTTCCGAACCACGTTCGCCCATCCCTATTAACAGGTAGGCTGGGTCCTCTATGATATCTGGGCCCATGGAGACTCCCTCAGTGACCTAGATGGTTCGTGACCTGTGTTCCCCCATGTACATTTGGTGTACAAGGGTGATTGGTGACAGATTTGGGCACCATGGCTCTGCTGACACTCTGTTGTACATGTTGATGAACAGCCCCCGGCGGTCAACCACACCCTGCGGAACTACGGAAAACAAGCCGTTCCGGTTCAGGTAGTTATCATCCCGGCTCTTTAGAGGACAGATAATGGAGATATGCATCACATCTATCGCCATGAAGCAGTTAGGGAACCCCATACAGGCGAGCTCCTCCATGACCTCTTCTGGGTTTTGGAGCAGTGTGACCCTCTCCAGGAGGATGTCTACTATGGTCATGCACACCTCAGCAAGGATGGACACCCACAAAGCCACCCATCTGAAGCGGTCCCGAGACTCCCGACACACATCACGTGTGTGAGCGCCCTGCAGCCACTGCATGCAGCGGCCATGGATGTCCCCTCCGACCGTGCTCATTTAAAAACACCCATTATGGACTGGCTATGCTATTAAAAGCCTCTTACAACTCCCTTCTACCACCAGGGAAATCTGGCAAGATTTCTGTGCATTTTGCTGGCATTGACCCTAGGCTGACCCTACCCTTACCCTGTGTGTTTCCATGTGCTTTTAAAACCTGCTGCTGGTAAAAAATCAAATGGAATTATTTTTGCAGAAAGAAATGAATTCCTCCTGTTCTTAACCAGCCAGTGTATTGCTGGACTTATGACAATGCAGACTGATCACAAAGAATTTGCCTTCCTCACCTTTAAGGAGAGATACCTTGAGGACAAACAGCCCACGGTAGAGCATATACTCACCTTAAGAACATTTCAAAGAAGGAACAAATTGCATTGTGCATCTGATAACCTTAAAATATCTCAGCATTATAAAGACATAAACTGTGGAGTGGCAGGGATTTCTTCTCTCAGCTGAATGACTGGCAGGCACTACAGGGAATACATTAAAGTCTTCAACATGTTATTTAACTTCTTCCTTTTTCATTCTGCATAATTGCTGTCATCCAGGTAAAGCTAGATTGCATCTTCCACAGTGAATTCTCCCACACACAACCCTTTAACCTCCAGGGCAGAGTGAGCAGCAGGGTTCCTGGTCTCAGGATTTAACTGGGAAGAAACAACTACTTCAGGAGGAATAAACATCACTAAGTTGAAAAGAAAACAAATGATGTTTTACCTCACACTGGGAATATTTTTGCCTGAGTTTGTTGGTCCTCTTGTGGAAAGCCAGAGGATGAAGAATCTCATCTTATAATACCTCTCTGCCTTCACTGTGTCACACTAAAATAACCCTACTCCTTTGTGCCAGAGCCCCATACTTTGTGGTCGTGGAAAGTATGTTCTTAGTTTTCAGTCCAATGATAGATCAGCAGTGAATGGCATGACCCCTTCACCAGAGGCATGTAACCTCATTGCAGACAGTGGTTTGCGCGTTCCTGGCTGAGACTCCTGCCCTCATTAGCCAGACTTTAGCCTCGTCGCCGTAACTTGGCGACCGAGGCTCATTCCCATGCTTTCAGCTGGCATTCTGACTGCTGTGAAAGGATTTGGCTAGTTTGACTGTTGGTAGCTGCTGGG
This sequence comes from Sphenodon punctatus, assembly GCA_003113815.1. Taxonomy (NCBI): domain Eukaryota; kingdom Metazoa; phylum Chordata; class Lepidosauria; order Sphenodontia; family Sphenodontidae; genus Sphenodon; species Sphenodon punctatus. The sequence continues at coordinate 232,416 of QEPC01000638.1, forward strand.
GGGAGGTGGGGAGAGCAAGGAGAGGGGTTTTTAATCATATCGCCTTCTCTTGTGCCAATACCAAGCCCTTAAGAAGCCAAACCTTTAAAAAGATAGGAATGCAAACCACTCATTCTTGTTTTTCTTTTCATAGAAAGGCTAACAAAATAAGTATGTTCCACGAGAATTTTACTGAGCTGGGAACAGAAAAACCTTTGGGGGTGGAGGGAAAATCAATTTTATCAGCAGGGAAGACCCTATGTTTCACAATCTCATCCAGGCCCCTTCCAACCTTCAAGTAGACCTCTCCTATTTCCCTACTTCCACAGCCTGTCCAGCTGTGGCTTATTAATGGTCCCATGCATTGTGGTTCTACGTGCGGGGCCTTGACATTCACTGTAAAGGTCACTTTGGGTCCAAGGCTCCTGCTCTAGGTAAGTGCATTATGGAACCAAATATCCCTAGCATATTATATGTGCTTTTGTTGGAAGGCAAACACAAAACTCCAATGAAATTAGTTTAAGTAAATGAAAGTGGGTTTTGTTCTTTAATATCATAAGTATTAAATAAACAAAGATGGGATGATAATTATATGTAAAATGTCATCTGGCCTCGTGTTTGGATGATAGTCAGAGAAAATACTACAACCGTATCTTATTCAGATGACGGGCGAAAGCAGTGAAAAAATATAGTTCTTAGACCCAATATAGATCCTCCCCTTGCTTTGCATTGGTGCTAGCCCCTAGCAGAAACGTGATTTGTTTCAGTGGGATTCCCGTTGGTGCCAAGGGCTAGCACCCACGCAAGCCAGATGGAATATCATGCTGAAAGGGTTTTATTTTTTTAGAGAGATAACAATTTACTCAGCACTATAGAGGACTAGAAATACGAGCAGTCTTTGTATCAGATTCCTTACAAACTAAACAATGTGACAGACGTTTTGGCCGAGCTTTAAAGAGGGCTTTAAACAACCAATTTTGGGGGAACTTGGGGGGGGGGGAAGCGAGCTCATAGAGCAGGGTGGCCAGACTGTGGCTCAGAAGCTTTCTGCAGCACTTGGACAGTTCATGAGCATCTCGCGATTCATGCAGGGCCGGCCTTAGAATTTGCAGGGCCCTGAGTGAAGATAAAATGCAAGGGACCCAGGTGTCCCCTCCCCTTTGGGGGGGGCACCATTCATGATGCCCTAAAGGTGGTTGTGTTTGGGGCCTCACTGGGAGGGAGTGGAGCCTATGCGTCTTGCCCTGGTGAAGACAGGTGCCACTCTGAGGCCCCCAAAAGAGTGGGGTCCGGGGTCATCCTGTGGTAAGGCTGACCTTTGGTTCATGTCCTGGGCCCTCCACTATCTAATGATCCTGTGTCTTACTTCATTGCACCTGAGTCTCAGAGCTGAATTACAGCTGCTCCTTAGAATCTCAGCAGCCAGGACTGCACAGTAATGGCTCTGCCAGTCAATCACACAGCAAAGGAGGTTTGTGTGGGTGCACGCATGCATGTGTGTCTGCGGCTCTCAGCCATATGAAAATTTTGGTATGCAGCCCTAAGAGTTGGGAACTTTGGCGTCCCCTGTCATTGAGTATAAAGGACAAATTGTAAGACTCACAGGTGTGAATAATTGAGCTTTTTTTAAAAAAAAGTTATTAATAGCATAGGACACTAACAGAGCAGGCTGCTGGAAGCTGCCTTGCCGTTTAAGTCACACTAGCCACCTAATGGAGGGGCATTTATAAGGGGAGGATCACGCCAAAGTAGGAGCTAAGGCTGGTGCAGGCACAACCCAACACTAACAATACTATTACATTTATTTATTTATTTATTTAATGCATATTTTGCTCCCTCTCGCCCATGGCTACTCAGGGCAGCTAACAACTTGTTATAAAATCATCAATAAAATGCAATATCACATATAAAATACAAGATATAAAACATACCAATATACATAAGAGATCAGTATAAAAAGTGATTCCACCACCTAACCCATCCCGCCCTTCGCCAAATGCCTGATGGAAGAGCCAGGTTTTGCCATTTCCATGGAAGACAAGGAGATCTGAGCTGAGGTTCACCTCCACTGGGAGGGCATTCCACAGCGATGGTGTGGCTGCTGGGAATGCCCTCCTGTCAGTAAGGAGTCAGGACCCACTGATAACGTAGGACCTCCAGGAGGGTAGTCCCGTATGACCTCAGGGGCTGCTATGGGGTCCAGGGAGTGAGGCGATCCCTCAGATAAGCAAGGCCAAGGCCGTGTAGGGCTTTAAAGGTCAAAACTAGCAGCTTCAATCGGGCCCAAAAGACAATAGGCAGCCGGTGCAATGCTCGGAGCACTGGTTGAATGTCATTCCACTTAGCTGAATGCAGTGGCCTGTCTCCCAGAAAGGAGATGGGCCACCGCATTATAAAGCTCATCATATATACAGGGTGACCTCTCAGCATAAGCTCCTCTACAGCCAGACCAGTCCTCCAGATGAGGGCCTTCTCCCAGCAAGTCTGCATCCTCGGGGAAGTCCATATGATCCACAAGCCCCTTCAGGTTACTTTTCCCACCCCTCCATGGGTCTGGGTTGTCTTTAGCATGCTGAGAAGCCCATGAGACCCTGTATAAGTGTATATAAGATGAGCTGTGTCAATAATATTGTTGGTGGTGGCTTGTGCCTGCACCAGCATTAGCACCTATGTTGTTGTGGTCCTCCTTTTATAACTGCCCCTGCAGTTAGGTGGCTGGTGCGACTTGGGGCGCTTTTAGACAAGACACTTTTAATGTGGCTTTGTAAATACGCATTTAAATCATGCACATTTTTTAAAACCGGTTTTGGCATCCCCCGATCATCAAAGGGGCTCAAAACAGTTTGGAATCAGACAAAACCACATTCAAAACGGTTTCGACTTTTACACCATCATGGCAAATGCGCATTTAAAATGGTTTTGCTGTTTAAATGAGCATTGAAACACGCACATTTTTTCACCAATCATGCGCAAAATTTGTCTCATCTAAAAGCGGCCTCAAAGGGCCAGGCAGCTGCTAGCAGCCTGCCCTGTTACAGACACAAACGTGAGACTACTTAAAACTTTGTATGCCCCACTGGCTTCAGTGGGGCTTAACCTTGTAAGTAACTTCAAGATTGTGGCAATACTTATTGACTCGTTTCTAATGGGTCCCACACTCCAAGTTCAAGGCCCAGCATTTGTAGAATCAACTGTTTGGCTCTAGGAGTTATGATATAAATATGAGGACAAGTGTCTTCCTTTGATTCTCCTCACCTTTCCAGCGCACTGCATAATAAATGGCCTAATAAAACTCATGAAACTGGAGCCCTGTATTGACTGAGCTCATTATTGAGAAGAGTCTGCCTGAGGGCACTTTATTAGTGAGGGCCTCATTTAAATTCTTTGAAAGACTGAGTTATTGCAAGCAGTGTCATTGTGGGAGAGGGACAATTAACTCAGGCTATCAGTTGGTGGCGACTACTGCCATTTCTTCATGGTTCAGATTTACAAGCTACAAGGGTCAAACACGTTACACTCTTCACCACAGACAGCAGATGCAGGGAGGGCCCAGTGGTCTGCAGCTCAGAATACAAACCTACAATTATTTATCTGTCAGAAGATTTCACAAGTAACTCAGTGTTACAGCTCCCTGGAGTGAGAGTCTGTCTGTCCGTGTCCATCTGATTTCCCCCTAGTGATAGCTTTAAATATCCAGTGAGGAGAAACGGTTGCAGTGTTGCACAGCAGTAAAGTAGGAAGTGTGAAACCATTTGGAATTCTTGTCTGCTGTCTTTAATGACTGTACTGGGGATATGTCCATGATCAAATCTTTATCCCTGGCACCAAGGCTCATCTGTTACTGGTGGTTGTCTAGCACCATTCGAATAGATTCTGGATTTTACAGAAAAGCTACAGAACTCTGATCCATATGTTGTGGGTGGGTGGGGTTAACCCAACATTTTGATCAGCCAAAGAGAGACATGCCTTGCTCCTTGACTAATAATCTCTGCCCCTCACACATTTACATGCACATACACAAGTTTTCCAACATTAGGGCTGCCATACCTTAATCCTGGCCACTTATGAAAAATACATGGTTCAGAGCTTTATTGGTTCTAATGCAAAGGGGCATGTACTTGGAATGTTGCATAGGGTTGCCATACCTCCCCTTTAATCCTGGCCACTTATGAAAAATATATGGTGCAGGGCTGCATTAGAACCAGTGCAACCCTGCACCACGTCCTGGAACCAATGCAGCCCTGCACCATGTATTTTTCATAAGCGACCAGGATTAAAGGGAAGGGTATGGCAACTGTACCCAACATTCCGAGTACATACAGAGGGACCAAAGCTCTCTTACCTGTCATTCCACTTAGGAGACGATCCCGCTTACAAGCGGGATCGTTAAATGCTGGCATTCCCCCCCCCCGCCTTCTTCTGTATGCCGTGTCTGCTGTCCAGACATGGCGCAGAGTCTTTGTGCACATGCGCACCCTTCCGCGCATGCGCACCCTTCCGCGCATGCGCATACGCCCAGGGAACTCGGAAGTGCGGCATGAAGCCGGCACTTCAGGGATCCACGTCTGAGGGGGCAGGATCGCCTGCCCCCTCAGATGCGGGGTAAGATCCTGCCTCAATCTTTAGATGAGCGCAAAGAAAGGCGGCTGATCAAAGGATCAGCCTCCTTTCTTGTCTCGTCTATAAATGTCCTTAGTTTCTTGTTATTCCATTATCTCCCTGTTGTCCCCTCGAGGCCTTTGGCTGAGAGGCAACAAGGAAAGAGATGCCTCAGGGTTGAATGCCAGACTTTTAGACTTTGGGTGATTTGATTTCAGATGTTACGGGCCTCCCTTTTACCACAGTCAATCCCCTGTGGTGTAGGAGGGCCCGTAACGTCTAAAGGGGTTCCTGTCAAATGTTCACTCCAGTGAACCTCTGGCAGGAACCCGAATAACCACCATTCCAGAGGGGAGGCTGACCTCACCTCCGGAATGGTGGTTATCTGGACCACGGTCTGGAAATGGTGGAGAGTAACATCTGTTACCTCTGCCGAGTCTGGAGCGTGGTCCCGGCCACGATCCGGGATTGGCCGCTGCGCCTGCCCATCTCCAGGAAGGCAGGCAGCTGGGGGATCATGGGGGTGTGGGGGTGGGGCTGTGCGGATGCACGTTGCACCGCACAGCCCCGCCCCCTCCCTGGTCCCCAAGCGGAATCAGGCCGGCACGTCTAAAGGATGGCCGGCCTGATTCCTGTCTGGGATCAAAAACGGATCCCGGACCATGACAACGAGGGAGGCCGGCACATCTAAAATCACCCTTTGACTCAGTGAGAGAGGGACAGTGGGATTAAGCATCCAGTGAGTGACAGCCCATCCTAAAGAGGTTGGGAGGTATGGGTTGAGGGGCTCAGAAGAACTCCCCACAAAAAAGAATGAGTTCCACTTGGCCAGCCTTAATGGTTATGAACAGAGTTGTCTAGTCAACCATTACAAAAGGAGGGTGGCATGTATAGCTGCTCATCAAGAGCTAGCTCAGCTCCCTGTGGCATTTTCACTCTTATTTTAAAGCCATATGTTTATCAAAGCCTCTTGCTCTCACTCATACTCTTATACATCAGTGCTGTCTTCCATCTTGGGCTATAATGAACCCTCTCCCCCCACCTATTCTCTGCTTGATGGTTTGCCAGAGGTTTGAACTCTGGCAAACAACGAACTCCTCCATGAATATGAGCTCAAAATCAGGACAGACTGGCTAGCTGCACTAGTGTAAATCTGGAGTAATTAAGTCAGTAATTTGTTTGGCCAGATTTACACCAGTGTGACCAACATCAGGCTTGAGACTGCTTCTCTTTAACCTTTTCAGTACTGCCTGGTCACGTGAATTGGTCTGATGATTTTCAAGGGAGTGGTGCTGACACAATAGGTCTGACCTTGTTCCCATTAAAGTCAATGGTGAAATTCTCATTGTATTTAATCTCTGATCACTCACTCTGGTCCAGAGTTACCGCATCTCATTGAAATTGGCAAGAAGGAATGACATTCAGCTCAGCAAAAAGAACTCCGCCATACTGGCTGTTTAGATATTATGCTATCCGCTCAGATTAGCATTGAAGACAGAAGTGGGGCTGATAGTGTGGAAGAGAAAGAGGGCAAAAGGAGGTCACTGTATTTTAAATAAATCAGTTTTGATCGGGGTAGAATTTTTTGTTCCCTGGGAGGAGTCCAGGAAAGAAGATCTATCATTTTAAAATATGTTCACCTCCCACCTGAATGCAGGCATATTTTAAAGTATAAGTAAACCATCCCTGAGCATTTGAGAAGCTTAATGCCTGACTTTTTAAGCAGGAAAAGATAAGAAAAGAAAGAAAGAGGGTTGCTTGGCTGATAGATTTTTGTAACCTCACTCTACTCTGCTTAAAGCAACCTTCAATTTTGTTTTCTTTTGGGGCAGGTTATAGTGGGTATTGCCTAGAAACACAGCTGGTGGGAAATCAGCTCGGCCACTGGAAAGTGCACTCAGTTGGATTCTGATAAAAATCTCAGGGAAGGTGCACGGTGCTGTGTTCCAAAGCAGTTTATGACTGTATTCCTCTGTGCCAAGCTCTGCTATGCTTTGCTCCTGAGTGATTCGCATTTTATTACATTGCTAGTGTTGCATACTAAGCGATGTACCAACATGTGTTGTTATTAAAGTGCACCCTTCAGGAACTGCAATCGCCAGGGCTAAATAAAACAATGTGAATGTATATTAGCTAAATAAAGTCAGATGGCATCAACACATTTCACATCAGTTTTCTGGATGAATAACTTTTGCTAGTGGTTCTTCTGCCTTTTTTGTGGGAGGGGGGACATAGCTCTGAAAGGGAAAAGAAGTCAGAAATGGTAAAAACAAGCCACCCCTTAGTATCATGCTGATAGCTTCCCTAATATTCTGCTGGGGATGGGGGCAGCAGGAAGGTTGGAGCATGGAAGGCGAATAAGATGATCAACCCCAGTAGTTTTTCAATGGAGTCAAGCGCTCCCCTCTGTATGTAGATGAAGGTGACATTCTTCCTGTCAATAACTCAGCAGCTTACTCCTTAGCAAGAAACGTTAATTAATTCTAGAGGATTTCCATCAGAACACCACAAAACGTGTTGTTGATACAAGGTTGGCTAATGAAATGACTTGTCAATTCTACATTAATTAAAGTGTAATTTGGGCAATAATATCTGTTGTGTAAATATTGCCTCAGTGGGTAGTTTCAGATAGACTCAGGGTGGCCCACCCCCGGAGCTGCTCTGGGGGTGCACCCTCACATCCACCTGTTCCTAGCTCTGTCTGCATCTGGATCAGTTGCCTGGCTCATGGTCCATGCGGGTGCCTCCCCCCACACTTGCAGACTAGAGTGTCAGCAATGCTTGGCCAGTTATAGGTGAAGTAGCAGCATGGATCTGTGCATCAGATGGACCAGTGCTCTGTTCCAGGCCAGTGCCCCAGGTTTGGTTGGTCTGCTCCGCCGGCGGTGCTCTGGGATTTTCTGGAGCGCCACTGCCGGGGCTGCCCCAGAGCAGGCACAGCTTGCTCCGATTCAACATCTGTTTAGATGGGAGGGGCACTTCGGGGTGAAGCAAGATGACATGGCCAGCACCAGGGCAGCCCGTCCATCTAAAAACACCCATTTTGTGATGGAAATGAAAAGCAGGTGATCCAGCCAAGGGAAAACGACACAAAAATTAATCTCTGGAAATTGAGAATATAATTTTGGCAGCTCTTCCTGAAAGGATAACAGCAAAACGTGGTACACGTACGTTCTTCACAGCCTCGCAAGTAGAAGATTATGAAGGAAGTCGCCTGGTACTCTTTCAAAAGTCTTGGCAATCAAACTGCAAGAATGAGGAAAGCAACAAACGGAAGATCCGTAAATAATCTGGACCAAGCTGAGTGGTATGCTTTGAAATAGCACCAAGAGGAGGAGGGAGAATTCCAGTCTAGGGATGCCAAGCAAGACCAAGATAATGCAGAGAGAGCAAAAATGCTGTTAACAACTATGGCCCATGGACTGGGTTATACATTTAGAAGTTCGTACTTACTAGTACTCTCCCCAGGTGCTCTCCCACTGCTGTTAATGGGCACTTTGCTTGCACAAAGATCTAGGCTGAAATTTAGCTTTTATATGGTAGCTGTTTCTCTGCTTTCATTATTTTATATCACCCATAAAGTCTCTTAGGCTGCAACCCTGACACCACTTACTTTGGAGCTGTCTCGTTGGTTTCAGTGGGACTACTATAGAGAAGGATTATAGTCTTAGAACTTGAGGACTGCAAGTTATCTTAAAAGGTTATCTAGTTCAATCCCTTGCGCTTCGTATGACAAGCTGCGTCAGAACCTACTTAGAGGAGTTAATCTAACCTATTTTTAAAGACTTCCAGTGATGGTGACTCCACAACCTCCCTTGCTAACTTATTTGATTCTCTGACTCTTCTTATGGTTAGAAAACGTACCTTAACAATTACCGAAAACTTTCCCCCCCTTCAGTTTAAGCTTATTATATCCAGTACTATCCTTAATGGCTCCAGAGAATAATTAGGTACCATTTGCTCATTACAGCCTTCCACACATTTGAAAATTGCAACCATACTAGCCCCCCCCTCCCCGCTTAGTTTTATTTTTTCTAGGCAGAAATTCCCACGTCTTCAGTCATGCACTTTCTTCTCTTATCAATTCTGCATTTTACTTGCTGTGGCAACTCCCAATTCCCACTCATTCCTCTATTCCATACCCTAAAGAGACTTAACAGTTCAGTAGTCAACACTTCCATTCATGAGTCTTGTAGGGATGGGTGAACGCAGTTCGGAAGTTTGGAGTTTGGCTCGAACTCGGCCTGTTCGGACAACTGAACCCGAACCCAAATGTGAACACGAACAGACCGAACCAAACTCACTTCCAAACGTCGAAATGACTGAACACTTCGGTCAGTTTGGATTGCATTCGGGTGAGTTCAGGTGGCAAAAATGTGTCACTAGAAGGCAAAACGTGACAGGGAGGGGGAGTCAGCTGAGGAGCAGACTTCCAGGCACCGGGGAGTAGCAGCCAGCCTGTCCAATCACCATCCCTTTTAGCCTCAGACCACTGGGTTCGCAGTCTGCGATTGGCCACAGGCTAGGCTGCACTAATCTGGGGCCATCATTCCTCGCACGGAGGCAATGTCTTTCCACTACATCAAGAAACAGCCACTCCATCCCCAGGACTTGCCACCAGGGTTCTGGGGCTATGTTACTGGCAAGGAGGGCTGTGGCCAATACGTAGAAGCTTCCACTCTACCCCCAGGACCCACAGTCATGGGTCTGGGGCCATTATCCCTCGCACAGAGAGCCAATTTTCTAAAGCATCAAGAAGTAGCCACTCCAGCCCCATCAGGGTTCTGGGGACAAGTTACCGGCAGGGAGGGCTGTGGTCAATATATTTATGCTGCCACTCTAGCCCCAGGAACCACCGTGATGTGTCTTGGGCCATCATTCCTCGCACAGAGAGCCGATTTTCCAAAGCATCAAGAAACAGCCACTCCAGCCCCAGGACCCACCGCCAGGGTTCTGGGGCCAAGTTACAGGCAGGGAGGGCTGCGGCCAATATCCAGAAGCTGCCACTCTAGTCTGAGGGCCCACCATCATGGGTCTGGAGCCATCATTCCTCACACAGAGAGCCGATTTTCCAAAGTATCAAGAAACAGTCACTCAAGCCCTAGGACCCACCTCCAGGGTTCTGGGGCCAGGTTACTGGCAGGGAGGTCTGTGGCTAATACCTAGAAGTTGCCACCTTAGCCCCAGAATCCACCATTATGGGTCTTGGGCCATCATTCCTCACAAAGAGATCCAATTTTCTAAAGCATCAAGAAGTAGCCACTCCAGCCCCAGGAGCCATCAGGGTTCTGGGGCAAAGTTACCTGCAGGGAGGGCTGTGGTCAATATCTTTAAGCTGCCACTCTAGCCCCAGGACCCACCGCCATGGGTCTGGGGCCATCATTCCTCGCACAGAGAGCCAATGTTCTTAATCATCAAGAAACAGCCACTCCAGCCCCAGGACCCGCTGCCAGGGTTCTGGGGCTACGTTACTGGCAGGGAGGGCTGTGGCCAATATATATCTAGAAGATGCCACTCCAACCCCAGGACCCACTGTTATGGGTCTTGGGCCATCATTCCTCACACTGAGGAAGCTGCCACCTTAGCCCTAGGACCCACCTTATGGATCTGGGGCCATCATTCCTCACACGGAGGCGATGTCTTTCCACCGCATCAAGCAACAGCCACTCCAGCCCCAGGACCCGCCATCAGGGTTCTGGGGTCAAGTTACAGGCAGGGAGGGCTGTGGCCAATACCTAAAAGCTGCCACTCTAGCCTTAGGACCCACCGTCATTCATCTGGGGCCATCATTCATCACACGGAGACGATGTCATTCCACCGCATCAAGAAACAGCCACTCCAGCCCCAGGACCTGCTATCTGGGCTCTTGGGCCAAGTTACAGGCAGGGAGGGCTGTGGCCAATACCTAGAAGCTGCCACTCTAGCCCCAGGACCCACCATCATGGGTCTGGGGCCATCATTCCTCACACAGAGAGCCTTTTTCCAAACGGCCGAACTGAACCGGACTGAACCGAACGGCTGAACCCGAATGCAGTAAATGAACTGAACGGCCGAACCAAATGAGCGAACCGAAACGAATGGCCGAACCCGAACCCGAACCGTGCTGTGTTCGCTCATCCCTAGAGTCTTGGTTAGGCTTTGGAAGGTGTGAATTTTGTTGTAGCTATAGTGTGGGAAAAGGGGACCTCAGGCCCAGGGGTCAAATGTGGCCCATGGCTAGTTTTTATTTGGTTCCTTTATAGTTCCTAGATCTAGCCCCTGGAACCAGTTCCTAGTATCCTACGCAGAAAAACTTCACTCAGGGTAAAGGGCCATGAATACATGGGTAGAGAACGAATCCATGGCACAGACCCAAGGGACAGATCCATGGCAACCCTTAAGCACCCCTGGCCCCAATTTCCATCTGGCTCTTGGAGCTTGTACTAATTTTCAGAGTGGCCCCTGGGAGGGAAAAGATTTCCCATCCTTGCTATACACTCAGACAACTAGATCTGCTTGACTTAGTATTGGCAGGCTTGTTTTGCAGTCATGAAAAGTAGAAACTAACTAAAATAATGAAAGTCGAGATTCTGTAGACTCTTCTTTTCTTTTCTTGACCCTTCTAGCGACACACTGTGTTACTGGAACCACATCACTTAATCTCAACATGCCTTGTTTTACACACTTGTGGAGTAATAGTATCTATTATCTACCTCACGGGAATGGAGGATGGAAGAGACTTAATTGGAAGATCTAAAACACAATTGGTATTAACAAATGATACAATAGCGCACTCCAGGTTGGTGTCCACATGTCCGTTTAATTAGGTGTTTGACTCTAGCGGCCACGTGACCTCCACCCACAGGACTCTCAGCCCTCACTCAAGGGGGCATCTCGGAGAATGTGGACCCTGTCGTGTGGGCAAATGCAGGCTAATGTGTGCCCACATGTCTGTGTCCCATCAATTAGGTTGCAGGCAGTGCCTTCACATGTCCAGGTCCTCCAGAACAATAGAGTCAATAGAGTGTCTGGGAAGTGACTGCTTCCTGCTCCTCTCTCCACTCTCGCTGGCACTGCCAGTGGGGGCTGCCTGCAAGTGCATGGAAGACACACCAGGGGCTGTCCTTTTATTAGGCTGGGCATGGAAAACATGTGAGCGGGGGCCGAACGGACCAGCAGGCTGTCTCATTAGCTAACACCCAATGATCAATGGCATTACCTAACACCTCATAAGTATCCTACCCCCCATTTGCATGAGGTTTGATTCCAAATCCAACACTTCTAGAGAAAATAAAAACCAATGCATTCAATAGCCTCCCCGAGCTGTTTTCAGGAGGGGCGGGGTATAAATTGATCAAATAAATAAAATAAACAGCCTCTGTGCTGTCCCCACAGCATACGAACTAAACGAATAGCTTCCTAATATAAGCAGAATTAATTAGGGATTGCAATATGCCTGGAGAACTGCAGATGGGAGACTGTGTACAAGACAACATAAGTTAAATAGCAGTAAGTAACCCTTAGCTCATCTGAATGCTTTTCATCTATCAGTCTCAAAACTTTTTATTACTTTGTCAGCATCTTTATTCAAAAGATGTGTAGAGACTGAAGCACCAAGGAGTGATATCAGTGGCAGAAGGAAAACTAGAAGCCTGGTCGCCTAGCCTTCCCATTGGTGCCCTATCCACCATGCCACAGCACACTGCCCTGTTATTCGGATGCCACATGAACGAGCCTCTCTGAAGTAGCAATTATCAGTAACAAGCTTGGGATAAACAGAAGAGTTGTTGAAGATTAGCATTGGCAGAATTCATACTGCAGAAAAGGAAAAGGGAAAAAATATTTTTCTGCAGGCTGCCCATTGGCCACATCTTTCAATAACACCCATGATCCTGTCACCTTTTAACTTTCACTTAAAAAACAAACAAACCCCAATACAACAGATAAAGTAATAGACATTAATCAGGCCCTGGTTTAGATTCCCCCCGCCCCCCATAAGACGTGAAAGTTAAATTCTGCTGCTGGTGGTAAGTGCTATTGAAAGCCATTGGCTTTAGTAATAAAACAAATCAAGTTGGAAGCATAATAGTGTGACAGAAGGGCCGGGGAACGTCTGCTATTAACCTTTCATTGATATTGTGCAGCAGAACATTCATGTACTGTTGGTATACGAGTAAAGCTTGAAGAAAGAAATGCTTTCATAGCATGAGCCTCTGGTGAAACAGGAGAAGGAGCAGAAGCCCAAGTCTCATTGAAATGAACAGGCCTTGTGTCCGCACAAACTGTGTCCAGAGGGTCACATTGTCATGTACACAAGGAAAGGTCAGAACTTTTTCAGAAGAAAAGATCTCTCTCAGGAACTGTACTCAAAATAAGCTATGTATCAACTCCCCTTTCCTCCCCAACAGGCACAGGATAATAAATATACAGCAGACACTGACCCCAGGGAGGTGTTTTTTGAGGAACATAGGAGTAAAGGGTTAACGATTTAGAGCTAGCACCGGGTAAGAAAAATCCCTGTTTAACTGCTCTGCTAGGCTGATGCCAAGGTTCAGCTGATAATACATAAAATGAGCCATGGAAGGGCTGTAACAAACTTGGGCTTTAAGCAGAATACAGACTCCTGGAGAGGAGGAGGAGACCTAAATGTGCAGAGGGGTTCTTTCCCTTTGCCGATGCACCCCCCCCCAAATGAGACAGGACACATTGTATGGGTTTTAAAAGGCCGCACTCTTTATTCAAATTGTCCTTACTTCAGATTGGAATGGGTGGGGGGCAACCACTACGGTAATTCGGTTCCAGCACCTCTGTCAACAACAACAACCATAATTCAACTCTTAACTTGCTCAAACATCTCCCCCTCCCTCGCAATGTGCTATAGGAGGGGGACAAGGCCCTTTCTAGGCCCGAGGAAGGAGGGTAGTGTCCTTGAGCTGGGGACAATACATATCCCTACAACCCTCACAATCACTTCTCCCAGGGGGTTGACTCCACCGCTTGTCATACCCTGTCAATGCGGTTGGTGTCGCCTCCCATCTTTTAAGAAGATGCCTCATTCTAGGTATCTCCTATCCCAAATTGTGTGCTGGACCCCTGCCACTAAGGGTCTGCCTGTCTCTGCCGGTGGGGCCCACCCCCCCACCTATATTCCATACTCCAACTCCTCCCTTAACCTCTCTTTCAGTGCAAACAAATACCAATCATTCCCCTCTGAGGAAAGGTGGACTCCATTCTGCCTGTACAATTCAGGCCTCTTATGCGAGATGGCCTGGTGGCCAATAGTAGCCCCACCCAGTTCCCAAAGCCACCTCCCAATTTCCCGGTTGATGGTTTTTCTAGTCCTGTCTATTTTTCCCCCCGGGATCCTGTTCCCCCATGACATTCTCTCTACTAAGTCTGTCCATACTAACTTTACCCCGGGAAACATTCGTTTCACCTCCCAGATGTCATTCCTGATGTTCTTTAACATCTGCACTCCCCTCACTTGGACCAGATCATTTCCCCCCAGATCTACAACTAAGATGTCTGGATGGACAGCTCCCCCTTCCCTCCTCAATGTAGGGAGCAACTGCCACCACCACATGCCGCTGCGCCCCAGCCAATGAATATGCGCACACACCGACAACCCCAGCTGGGTTCCCCAATGCGAGTGTCCTGCACGCTTTAGCCGCCCAACAGACCAGGCTGTGGCCCACGATCCACACAAGGCTCCTTGGGTCACGAGAGGAACCTGGGGGAGAGAAACAATGTTGTTACTGCTAGGTCACAGATGGGAGGGGCTGACGTAGGCCCAGGATCGCCACCTGCCTATGTCCCTGATTTCCTGCTCCCTCATGCCTGCTGCCGCCCCAAACTGGCAGCACCTATCCTGAGTGTGTCACAAACAACCCTGACGGTTGGCCAAGGGCCGAAAGGGATGCTCACATTACTGCCATAAGCTGGTATCTGGTGACAAAGCTCACATCTGCGTGGCGGAACAGCAACTCCGGGCATGGAGGCCTTATTGCTGGATAGTGAGCTATTGCCCTGACTGGGCATACCCCTGGGGTCCCCCCCTGAGAGAGCCTGACTATGCATCCCCTGCCTCTCTGGTCCATCTTGGAGCACTGCAGATGCAGGGGAACCTCCCCTCCCCCAACATGACATCCTTCACTGCCAGTGCCCTTGCCGATCGTCCCTTGCAGAGTCAGCCACCAACTCGCTGACTCTGAAAGCTTCAAACAAGGCTACTACGAATACTGCTACAAACAATCTAGCCTCGCCATCCGATAAGCAAATTTGTGGGAGGACTCCACACATATCCACCAGCAGCTTTGGTGTTATGGGCGGCCTCCTGTTGGGGGTAGTCCCCTGTTCTCTAGCCCATGCATCTAACAGGCGCCTCATGTAAAAAACCCTATCCGGTGACGGATGGCCTGTGAGCCAGCTCCTGAATGCTAAAATTGCCACTCTGATTCCAATTGTCTCCGCTGCTGCCCCCTTATGTCTGAGGTGGAGAAATAACTGAAGCATTTGTGACTCCGGGATGGGAAAGCCCAGATCCCAGTCTTGGTACAAACGGTAGTTCTGGAATTCCGCGAATGCCCGTCCATATTCTGCCCTGGTCCATGGTGCCAGGGATCCCTGGACGGTGTGGACAACCTCTAACATCCAAGGGTCCATGCCCAATGGGGTAAGGGCTCCGGATCCGGTCTGGCTCCAAGTGCGAGTGAACGTAACTGCTCCATCTGGAACCGAGAGAGGGCATCAGCCACGCCGTTATTCACACCTGGGACATGTCTTGCCTAGAACAGTATGTTATGCCTCAAGCAGCTGAGGACAAATGCCCTGACTAACTCCATGACCCTCGGGGACCGAGATGACTGAGTGTTGATGATGTGTACCACATGTGTACTGCATGGTTGGTGAACTCCTCTGGCCACATGTGAACTGCCAGTACAATGGGATACAGTTCCAGAAATGTGAGGTCTCTAGTCAGCCCAATTTCCACCCACGTGGTGGGCCATGGGGCCCCGCACCATCTGTCCCTGAACACTACCCTGAAACCACTTCCCCCAGCAGCATCGGGGTGAACCTGGAGCTCTGCCTCTACCAAAAGCCTGTCCCTCCAAATATATTTATTTATTTATTTATTTATTTATATTTATTAGCTGCCTCCTCATGCTCATGGCAAATGCTCACTCTATTGAAACGCTGCAAACAACGCCCATGTCTACAAAACCTCCCTCATGTCACGGGTGACTCTGATGTGATACTACAGCTGAGCGTCCTTCATCAGCTTAGCATACAACCGTGACGAGAAAGCCCGGCCCGGGGCCACTACCCTGCATGCAAAATTCAAGCTGCCTATCAGGGACTGGAGCTGCCTCACTGAAATCTTGCGCACTGTGATACACCTTCCGATCTTTGACCTAATGTCCTCTAGGAATGGGCGAACAGATCGTGGTTCAGGTTCGGCCATTCAGTTCGGCTGCGTTTGGTTCGGCCATTCGGTTCATTCACCGGGTTCGGGTTTGGCCATTTGGTTCAGCCGTTCGGTTCGGGTTCAGCCATTTGGAAAAAATTATTGCGAGAGCACATGAAGCCATAATTGTGCTGGAAACCAGAAATTCGAGTGCGTGAGGAGCTGTGTGGCAAGTGAGTGTGTGCTTGGCTGGGTGGCTGCTCGGTTTGTGTGTTTTGGCTGTGTTGGGTTTGGGTTTGGTTGTGTTGTTGTGGTTGTGGTTGGTGAGTGTTGGTGTGTGTGGGTGACTGTTTTGGCTGTGGGTGGGGTGATTGTTTAAAAAAAAATGAAGAAGGGCTGCAGTTCTTATTCAGCAGCTGGGGGCCAACTTGCTGCTTGAGGAGGAGGAGGAGGAGGCCTCTGGCACTGCCCCTACTACACCTCCAGTGGTGGTGCCTAGCTCCTCGGCTGAGGAGCAAGCGGCGGGCTCAGGAGGTGCTTCCAGGTTTGTAAACTTTTTTTTTACTTTGAGGACAAAAAAGGCTCTATCCGTTAGAGCTAGCTCAATGGCGTGCGGGAGGGTACATGGGTGATGCGCATCAGTCAGGCACAAACAGTGGGCATCAGTGGGTATCAATGGATGTCTGCCACAGAGAGAGAGGGTACTGTAGTGTGGGGGGCTCTGGCACAAGCAGCAACCCCACCCAAACATGTGCCAGGCTAGAAAGGGTCTCTACTTTCCAGTTGCCATCCCATTCCCTACACCCCCCCAAATAAGGGCAGGATTTGCATGTGCCAACCAGGGTCTTCCTAGTTGCAATCCCTAGCATCCCCTATCACCCCCAGGAGGGCAGAATTTGCACATGCCATCCATGGTCTCCCAAGCACCCCAGGGATTGCAGGATTTGCACGTGCCAGCCAGGGCATTTCTAGTTGCAATCCCTAGCATCCCCTAGCACCCCCGGGAGGGCAGGATTTGCATGTACTTTCTAGTTGCAATCCCTAGCACCCCAAGGAGGGAGGACTAGAGGCATCATCATCATAAATGCATGATATTACTTTGGTGTGCTTAATGTGTTCCCATTTCAGAGAGGAATCGGATGACGGCCCCAGCCCTGCTGCCAGGACCAGGCCAAGGAAGTGGAGGACCCCTAGGCAGAGGTTGCCACTGCCAGTGACACCCCCATACATTCGGCCCCT
>QEPC01000638.1:251526-310480 GCA_003113815.1 Sphenodon punctatus
GGCAGCAACCTGGGTGGGCAGACAGGCACCTTGGCATGAGAGGCGGGAAGGCGGGCTGAGGCAGGCTTTGAGCTTGGCGGCAACCTGGGGTACAGAACCCTTGGCACAGACAGCATATAGGCCTGGCAGCAGCAGCTGTTCCTTGATGCCATGGTATCATGGCACAGACAGCATATATGCCTGGCCTGGGGGCCATTGGCACTGGAAGAAGCAGAGATTGGTGGCCATGGTACAGAACCCTTGGCACGGATAGCATATAGGCCAAGGCCTGGGGGCCATCTCCATGAGTGGAATGAAGGCAAATGGGAGGAGGTCTATAGACCGAGGTGAGACAGGAAAGCAATTAAAACTCCCCACCCACACCTAGTCACCTACCTAAAAATACCCACATACTAAATAACTGTGACAGAGACACAAACAACATATGGGTATAATGTCATGTGGCCAATCCCCCTCACCCCTGATTGTCACCCATTGGCACGACTTTGCTAATCTGCACGCCTTGCGTGACATACTTTATTGATGGCCCCATGCACGGGAGGCTCTGGAGCCATCAGCACCTTAGTCCAAGAGCATTGAGGTCCAGGCTAAGAATTATGAGGGGACAGGGGTAAGGGGGCTGGTCAGGGGCAGGTGCCTGCTGTCTGGAGAGGGTGGAAGTTCACTGGCACTTTTGGGGCAGAACAAGGATCCTGGACCATAGGAGAAGTTTAAGATTCTTTTAGGATTGAGATCATCCAGGGCGAGCTCCAAATCTTCAGAAGGCAAGCAAACTGAGTACGTCATCACGGTGGAAATCCTTAAGGAACTCAGCATTGAATGCAGGTTGCACAATATGCATGCGCCATCGGTCAAATCTGCAAAGTGGAGAGGTTTTGGAATGTGATATGTAGGGATGTGCGAACACAAACAGTCAATCCTAAGAGATAGGCGAGCATTGTCGCGAAGGGACGGGCGATCGCCAATAGCCTCCGTTTCCCGCAGCTGATCGAAAGTGAGTCGGGTACAAGATCTCCCATTCCACCCCATTGTAATATTCACCCAGCCCCTGCCTGCCAGTGCACTCATCCGGGTTATTGCAGTCTACAAAATTGAGTAGCAAATGGCTGACGTGCAATACCAGCAGCAGTAGCAGACATTGGGTTGTTGGGGCAGAACCCGTGGCACAGACAGCATAGGCAGTATGGCAGCAGCGGCAGACAGTGGATTGACAGGGCACAGTACCCGTGGCACAGCAGACAGCAGCAGCAGAATTGACAGCACCCTGTGAGCGGAATGACAGCCCCAGACCCATCACGGTGGGTCCTAGGGCTAGAAGAGTGGCAGTGTGTAGATATTGGTCACAGCCCTCCCTGCCAGTAATGTAGGCCCCAGGACCCTGACTGCAGGTCATGGGGCTGGAGTGGCTACTTCTTGATGCGGTGGAATGACATTGTCTCCGTGTGAGGAATGATGGCCCCAGACCCATGACAGTGGGTCCTGGGGCTAGTGTGGCAGCTTCTGGATCTTGGCCACAGGCCTCCCTGCCAGTAACATGGCCCCAGGACCCTGATGGTGGGTCCTGGGGCTGGAGTGGCTGCTTCTTGATGTGGTGGAACGATAGCGTAGTGTGCGAGGAATGATGGCTCCAAACCCATGACGCTGGATCCTGGGGCTAAGGTAGCAGCTTCTAGGTCTTAGCCACAGCCCTCCCTGCCAGTAACTTGGCCCCAGGTCCCTGATGGAGGGTCCTGGGGCTGGAGTGACTGCTTCTTGATGTGGTGGAAAGACAGTGCAGTGTCTGAGGAATGATGACCCCAGACCCATGATGCTGGGTCCTGGGACTAAGGTGGCAGCTTCTAGGTCTTGGTCACAGCCCTCCCTGCCAGTAACTAGGCCCCAGGACCCTGACGGTGGGTCCTGGGGCTGGAGTGGCTGCTTCTTGATGCGGTGGAATGACATCGTCTCCATGCGAGGAATGATGGCCCCAGACCTATGACGGTGAGTCCTGGGGCTTGAGTGGCAGCTTCTGGATCCTGACCACAGCCCTCCCTGCCTTTAACTTGTCCCCAGAACCCTGATGGCAGATCATGGGACTGGAGTGACTGCTTCTTGATGCGGTGGAATGACATTGTCTCCGTGCAAGGAATGATGGCCCCAGACCCATGATGGTGGGTCCTGGGGCTAGAGTGGCAGCTTCTAGGTCTTGGCCACAGCCCTCCCTGCCAGTAACCTAGCCCCAGGACCCTGATGGTGGGTCCTGGGGCTGGAGTAGCTGCTTCTTGATGCGGTTGAACGATGGCTCTCTGTGAGTGGAATGATGGGCCCTAGAACCCATGGCACAGAAAATGGGTGACATTGGCAGCAGCAGCAGACATTGGAGTGCCGGGGTGCAGAAACAATGGTACAGACAGCATATAGGCCTGGCCTGGGGGCCATTGGCACTAGCACCAGCAGACGTTGGTTGCCAGGGTACAGAACCTTTGGCACAGACAGCATATTGGCCTGGCCTGGGGTCCATTGGCACTAGCACCAGCAGACATTGGTTGCCGCCGTGGTCAGACAGTCAAGTGGAGTGGCATGAGTGGCAGTCAGGCAGACTGAGGCAGGGTTTGATCTTTGCAACCTGGGCGGGCAGGCAGGCAGTGTGGCATAATAGGCAGTAGGGGAGGCAGACTTTGGCAGGCTTTGAGCTAGTCAACCTGGGTGGGCAGACAGGCACCTTGGCATGGGATGCAGGAAGGTGGAATGAGGCATGCTTTGAGCTTGGTGGAAAGCTGGGCGGGCAGACAGGCAGCATGGCCTGGGAGACAGTAGGGCAGGCAGGCTTTGAGCTAGGCAACCTGAGTGGGCAGACAGGCACCTTAGCATGGGAGGCATGAAGGCAGACTGAGGCATGCTTTGAGCTTTGTGGCAAGCTGAGCGAGCAGACAGGCAGCGTAGCATGCGAGGCAGTAAGGCAGACAAGCTGGGACCAATATTGGCAGCAGGGCACTCAGATAGGCTAGCAAATACTGTGCAGTGTGAGAGAGCGAGAACCAGTCACTGTCACATAGGCGAGCCGAGATCGTGTAGCCATAGGCTTGCTCGCAGGCTTACAGTTTGTTTCCCAATGCCACCCTGCATCATGAGGTCAGTCAGATAAGGTGGCTGAGGCCGTCTAGTATGAGAGAGAGAGAGAGAGAGAGAGAGATAGGCAGGCAGGGCAGGTGCCAGGCATTGGGAGGGGAGGGACAGCACCTCAGCAGCACAGGAGCAGTAGCCCTAGCCCAGATTGAGGAGGAGGAGGAGGATCCCCATCCTAAGACAGCCCCTGGCATGGGATGGCATGTGACACTGCGCCATCACTCCTTGTCCAGGGGCAGCTCGGGGAATCCCAGCAGCGAAAGGTTCACCTTCAGGAACAGCAACTGCTTCACCAACTTGGCCCCCAGTCTCAGGCGGTGCTGGGTGCAAATGTCCCCCACGATGGAGAACACCCTCTCGCTGGGGACGCTGGTTGGTGGGCAGGACAGGATACCCTTGGCCACTTTGGACAGGGCCGGCCCAGTAGGCCAAGGGATCGCTGCTGGGATCTATGCATGGCTTCTCCTCCAGGTAGGACTCCAGGCTGAGGTGCCATCATACTCCCTCTGGTAGCTCTGGGTGGGCACCACCTGCCCCACTGCCCTCAGCCACGCTGCTTGTCCTTTTGTGCTGGGCCCCATGCTCCCCAGAGTGGACTGCACACAGGAGGAGCTGCTGGAAACAGGGGTCCTGCTGCTGCTGCTGATCCTCCTGCTGCTGCCATCGCTAGGGCTGGGGACAGGGATAGACCCAGATGACTGGAAGGGGTCACTGCTCCCACTCCCACCATCCCCAGGGGCATCTTGCTGCATGGCCCGCTCTGCCTGCCGGACCTTCTGCAGCAGCGCATCCTTCCGGAGGCCATAGATTGCTGTCTTACGTGCCATACTGCCCTTGATCCTGGGGTCCAGTATGGTTGCCAGGACATATTCCTCCTGGGGCAGGAGCTCGTCAAAGTGTGCACTCAGCCCCGCCTTCAGCTTCCACGCAAGGTCAATCGCCTCATCTGACATCTTCCTGCCCTGAGGGCCACAATCCCGCCCCCCCTGAATCTCGTCCAGGCTGCTGCGAAGACTATGGACCAGTGGGGTCTCCTGGCTGAGGGTGGTGGTGAAGTTGCTCAAGGTCTCCGTGACAGCCAGGAATGGTCTCAGGAGAAAGACCGTGTGAGCAAGAATCTCCCATTCCTCCCTGTTGTATCCTGGAGGTGCCTCGATGTCTGTCTCCAGTTCCACCTGATGCAGGGCGTCTTTCTGTTCAAGAAGTCGCTCGAGCATCAGGAAGGTAGAATTCCACCTGGTGGAGACATCCTGGAGCAGCGGGGACCCTTGCTCGGCCTGCTTCTCCCAGAGGAGCTCACTGCCCTTCACGCTGCGGTTGAAGATTCCTCCCCCGCTCAACCAGGGAGCTACGGGTGCCTGGCCCAATCCACTTTTCCCCCAAGCCCAGAGAGTCCTTGACCACAAGATGGAGGGGGGGTGTGGCACAAGGAATGCTTGTGAAGCCCCTGTCATGGACTGCCTTGAGTATATTGGCCACGTTGTCCGTGACCACACACCCCTTGGTGAAGGCTGCGCCTGACGTGACCCACTCCCTCACCATGGTGGCCAGGGCTGCCTTGAGTTTCCTTGAGGTATGAGAGCTGTCCATGACTTCGGCCTGAAGCAGGACCCACCTTTACCCTGCTTCAGGTCCCCTCCTGCCACTGCCGAGCGCTGCCTCTGGGTCCTGCCACCAGTGTGCAGTTACTACCAGGTAGGCCTGCTGGGCATTTCTGGATGAAATGGTGGTGGTGAAATGGACCGTGGCCCCCCAGCCCCTGACAGCCGCTCCCTCACCCGCTCCTTCAAACCCTGTAGAGCTGTGGCACCATGGTCCGACTCAGGGTGGAGCGGGAAGGCATCTTAAAGTTGGGGGCCAGGAACCCAATCTGCCGCTGGAAGCCCTTGTCCTCCGCAATTGACAAGGGCTGCCCATTCAGTGCAATAATTTCTGCCAGCAGGCGCTTGGCTTTCCCTTGGAAGCCAGTGCCAGGGCGCCCTGACGATGGCCTGGTCAGATTCCCCCCACCCCATCTCCTCTGCTGCTGGGGAGCCTCCTGCTGCTGTTCTTCCCCCATACTGCTTCTGCTGCTAAAGGCAGCAGCAGTTGGTGCAGGACGCTGGCCTGCTGAAGGAGCCGGGCAACTGGCCGCCGCAGTTGGGAACCCGCTGGCATCCACTTCCCCTGCCTTCCCGCTGAGCAACAGAGCACTGTGGAATGCCTTGAGGTGCCTCGCCATTGCAGTTGTGCCAAGGTTGGTGAGCACCTGCCCACGCTTCACCAACTTATTGCACAGCGTGCACTGCACCTCTCTGGGATCATCTTCCAGCACCAGCTTAAAATGATCCCAGACTGAGGATTGAGTTTGGTTCAGTCCGTGTTCGTGTTCGTGTTCGTGTTCGTGTTCGTGTTCGTGTTTGGGTTCGGTCGTCTGAACAGGCCGAGTTCAGGCCAAACTCCAAACTTCTGAACCGCGTTCACCCATCCCTAATGTCCTCTAGTTTATCCACCAGTAGCCGCTATATCCCCTCCATTGTGTCAAGCTCTAGCCCAAAATACTGGGGTACCGTGGACAGCCCCATTGATTTTTCCGGGGCTAACAGGATACCCAGGGTGGCCGCCACCTCTTGAAATGTCTCCATCAACCTTTGGCACTGGTTGGTTACCGCACATCCAATGAACAAGAAATCATCCAAGTATTTGGGGATTTCTCCTCCATCCACGCACCGCCGGACCACCCATTTGACCAAGGAACTGAATCGCTCGAAGGTCGCAGAAAATCAAGCAGCCCCTGGGCATAGCCATATATCATAACAGAACTGCACCTGGAAATGGAAGCCGAGCATGTGGAAACTATCAGGATGAACCGGGAGGAGGTGGAAGGCAGACTTGATGTCATACTTTGCCAAGAGGGCTCCTGGGACCTGCTGCTTGACTAAACTGACTGCTGAATCAAAAGATGCATACCTGACTGGAGCTAACTGTAAGGCCTCGCCCTCCCGGTACGCTAGGGACACCTGCAGGGCCGACCTCGAAACCCCAAACAGCAGGACCCCCCCCCGGCGTACCAGGTACCTGGGCCTCTAGCGGGGCCGACGCCCGCAACGCCAACAGCGAAATCCGGAAGTGCGGGAGAAGCCGAGCCCCCGCACGCTCAAGGGGGGCTGGCCCTGCCCCCTACAGCGAGACAGAATGCCGAGGCCAGGGCGGCGCCCGCCCACACAGCTGTAGCCCCTGAACCCGCCGCACAGGGAGGGCCCCGACGTTCGGAGCGCCTCCAGCTCCGCCCCCTCCCTCTCGTAGGGATTATAAGGCAGGCAGAGACAGGCTCACCTTGCTGGTGAACAGTGCTCTGCCTGTGAGACCGGCCCCTGACGACTGTGTGTTATCGTATAGAGCTAAGAGGAGAGAGAGAGAGAGAGAGAGAGAGAGAGAGAGAGAGAGAACGAGAGAGCAAACGAGAGAACGAACGAGAGAGCGGCTGGGTGAGTGAGAGCAAGTGGACAAGGTGTGTAGGGTAAGTGTTCCTGTCCCCCCTGCACTAGGGTGCCCTGGGACCCGCCGTGTGGCTGCCCTGACCCCTCCGCTGCATTCCTTGGGGGTTCTCACCCCGCCGCCCTATCACCAACTCCCCGTCACGGTGTTCCCCTGGACCTGGGTCCCCCGAACGCCTGGGCACCCAGGAGTGGTTCAAGGCTTGCGCTCTACCCAGATACCCTGTGATGATTTAGGCTGGGGATCCTTGGATTCTAAGGCCCTATTCTATCCTGAGGGTAGTTATCCGAGGCACTGCCTTGCAACTACACACTCCTGGGTGGGTAGCGCTTGGGATTCCTTTTGTCTGTCTAACCCCATATCCCCCTGTAAGGCTTCCCCCCCCCTTACAGGCCGGCGTAAGGTTTCCCCAACCTTACAGTTTCACCAGCCAACACTCATGGAACGCCTAATGGCCGAGGTCCAGGAGCTTACCCGGGCCGTACAGGCCATCGCAATGGAGGTTAAGGACTTGAAAGAGCAGCAGCCTACAGGGGACGGGGCAGCGGCACCTGTATTGGTCCCCCAGGCCCCGCCAGGGCCCGTCCCAGGAGAACTGCCCATGCCCCTCGGGAGGGAGCCTAAAGGACCCGTTATTTCTAAATTCACGGGAGCCCGACATAACTTTGCGGGGTTTATTGCCCTGTGTAACCTAACTTTCACTATTCAACCGCTAACGTATAACACCGACCAACGCAAGGTGGCCTTCGTGATCGGCTTATTAGAGGGCGCTGCACTAGATTGGGCCACCCCGCTATTAACCAAGGCTAGCCCCCTGTTGCAGAATTATGAAGAATTTCTTAAAGAACTGGCCTTCTTGTTTGACGACCCCCATCGGGTACAGGAGGCCGAAACGGCCATCATGCATTTGAAACAGGGTAAGGGGGCTTTAGTAGATTATGTTACTAGGTTCCAACAACTAGCCGTAGAGCTAAATTGGCCCGACCATGTTCTTCGGGTTCTTTTCCGGAAGGGGTTGAATGAGGAATTGAAAGATCAGTTGGCTTTTGTCGCCCCCCCCCCCCACTACCTGGGGGGCGTTGGTGAATCTCACAGTCCAAATAGATCAGAGACTTACCGAACGAAAGAGAGAATGAAGACAGGAGCCGTACCGGGGGATAGTTCCTCGAGTGGGACCGCTGGTAGCCGCAAGGGCTGAGGCGGTTAAGGGGGATGAGGTAGAACCCATGCAGGTAGGGGCCTCCAGGGGGCCACTAACGGCGGCGGAACGAGAAACCCGGCGAAATCTGCGGCAGTGTTATTATTGTGGAGAGCCTTCCCATTTTGCCCGGAATTGTCCAGCCTTGGCGGGCTCGGCGCGGGGTGCGGGAAAAGCCCGGCCTCGAGAATGATAGGGGGAACCCTCGAGGCCCATATGCCCCCCCTGGCGAGACATCGTCTGGATTCGCCCTCAGAAGAACGACGAAAGGACCACCTCAAGATCCCGGTCACGATCACCTTCGGGCCCCAACAAAGCCAGGTTGTGTGGGCCATGATAGATTCCGGGGCCTCCGGAAACTTTATGGATTTAACCTGGGGCAAACAAAAGAAGATTCCAAGACAACCCCGGGTACCCCCGGAACCGGTGCATTCCATTGATGGCTCTTTGTTAGTCTCCGGACCGATAGTGTTCCAAACCCGACCCCTGCGGGTGGACTACGGGGACCACAAGGAAGATCTACAGTTCGACCTTGTGGCCACACCCCTGTTCCCGGTGGTCCTCGGGTTACCCTGGTTGCATCGTCACAACCCTCAAATTGATTGGGAACGCCACACCATTAGGGTAAGGGGTCCATGGTGCCAACAGGCTTGTCTAGTTCCTGCACCTCCCAGGGCCACAACCGGCCATCCAGGGGAAGTGGCAATGAGTAGCTACAGTTCCGAGATCCCCGCGGCCTATGCGGACCTCCAAGAAGTCTTCGATAAAAAAGAGGCCGAGATCCTACCACCGCATCGGGCCTATGATTGCCCCATCGAGTTGGTCCCTGGAGCGGAGCCCCCATACGGACGCCTGTATGCCTTATCCAAGCCCGAGTTACAGACCCTGAAACAATACCTTGAGGATAATCTTCGTAATGGATTCATCCGTCATTCATCTTCCCCTGCCGGAGCACCTTTATTTTTCGTGGCCAAAAAGGATGGGGGGCTCCGGCCTTGTATAGACTACCGAGGGCTGAACGCCCTTACGGTTAAGAACCGTTACCCCCTTCCACTGATACCGGAGCTTCTTGACCGCTTGCAAGGCGCAACGATATTTACGAAACTCGACCTCCGGGGAGCCTACAACCTACTGCGAGTGCGGGAGGGCGACGAGTGGAAAACTGCCTTCCGCACCCGGTATGGACATTACGAATATCGGGTTATGCCGTTTGGACTGGCCAATGCTCCGGCCACCTTTCAGCACCTTATAAATGATGTACTCCGGGACATGTTGGATAAATTCGTCATTGCGTACCTCGACGACATTCTTATTTTCTCCACCTCACGACAAGAGCATGTGCAACATGTCCGGAGGGTACTAGAGCGTTTGTTACACCACCGCTTATTTTGTAAATTGGAGAAATGTACCTTCCATCAAGAAACGGTGCAGTTTCTGGGGTTTATCATTTCCCCACAGGGGATCGAAATGGAACCAGGAAAAGTCACGGCTATCGTGAATTGGGTTCCCCCGGACTCAGTGAAGGCTCTACAACGTTTTTTAGGGACGACGAATTACTACCGTCAATACATCCCAAACTACGCCCGAGTAACCGAACCCCTTACCCGTCTCCTTCGGAAAGACGTGCCATACCAGTGGACCACTTCACAACAAAAGGCGTTCGTTCAATTAAAGGGAGCCTTCACCCGAAGCCCGATACTCCAATACCCGGACTTCGGCCAACCCTTCACGGTTGAGACAGACGCCTCAAGTGTAGCCCTGGGTGCCGTCCTCCTTCAAGCCAGCACCGGGAACCCCCAGCCCCTGCCGTGCGCCTACTACTCGCGACAGCTTTCCAGCGCGGAAAAAAATTATACCATTTTTGATCGAGAGCTACTAGCCATTAGAGAAGCCTTTGCCACGTGGAGACATTACCTGGAGGGGACAGACCACCCGGTTACGGTCCTCACGGATCATCGTAATTTAACATATCTGCAAACCGCCCGCATCGCAAACGCATGCCATGGACGCTGGGCCCTGTTTTTCGCTCGATTCAATTTCCACATAGTGTACCGACCCGGGCACCTGAATGTACTGGCGGATGCCCTCTCAAGGTGTACCGAGGCCGGAGATCCTCCCGAAAAAAGGGGAGAGCTGTTACTTAACCAGAAGGTTTTCCTTGCTACGCTCCCCTCACTACAATTATTACAGAAAACCTCGGCGGAACAGGGTCCCGGGTGCCCCGAAGCCATCCGGGATGCCCATACAGGACTATATTATTACCAGGATAAAATCGTGGTCCCCCCGGCCGCTCGGGCCGCCATACTGTGGGGACACCATGATGCCCCCCTTGCGGGACACCCAGGGACTAAACGGACGTGTCACTTAATACAACGCCATTTCTGGTGGCCGTCCATTCCTAAGGATGTGGCGAGGTATGTCGCTGCTTGTGAGATGTGCGCCCGCACCAAGATCCCACGCCAAAACCCTCAAGGCCTGCTCCAGCTATCGCCACAGGCCAAGGGGCCGTGGCAGAGAGTTGGCCTGGATTTCATCGTGGACCTACCGAGTTCCCAGGGACATACGGTTATTCTTGTAATAGTTGACCATTTCTCCAAAATGGGTCACTTCGTGGCCTGTACGAAACTCCCGACCGCCATGCAGACTGCCAACCTTTTCTTGCAGCACATCGTACGACTCCATGGGATGCCCCTAGAAATCATTACGGACCGCGGCACGCAGTTTACGTCACGCTTCTGGAAAGGGTTGTTGGCCAGCCTTCAAGTAAAGAGTAATCTAACCTCTGCATATCACCCCCAAGCCAATGGGCAGGTGGAACGAACTAACCAAACGTTAGAACAATACTTACGTTGCTACACGGACTATTTACAAGATGATTGGTTCCACCTCCTCCCATTGGCCGAGTTTGTGTATAACAACGCCCTCCATGCCTCTATCGGAACCTCCCCCTTTCACGTCACCTATGGCTACCATCCCCGCATCTGTTTACCCGAAGTCGCCCCTTTGAACCTCCCGGCGGCCGGGGCCCTCATTCAACAAATCCACCAAGCTCAAGCCACAGCCACCACCACCCTCCAACGAGCTCGACAACAGTATCAACGCCAGGCGGATGCGCACCGGCGCCCAGCCCCCGAGTACCAACCCGGCGACTGGGTATGGGTCAACCGGCGCCACTATGCCTCCCAGAGGCCCTCAACGAAGCTCGATTATCGTTATATGGGGCCCTTCCAGATTTTGCACAAGATTAACAATGTTACATACAAGGTACAATTACCCCCTCATTTTCGTATACACCCGTCCTTCCACGTAGCCCTTCTGAAACCTGCCACCGCTCCCCGCAAGACCACGCCACCTGTCGTACCGCCCAAGAACGCCGAACCGGAGTACGAAGTTCGATCTGTCTTGGATGCCCGCCGCGTTCGGGGGCAGTTGTACTATTTAATTGACTGGAAGGGATATGGCCCAGCGGAACGGTCCTGGGAGAAGGCAGCGGACGTCCATGCACCCCGACTCCTGCGCTACTTTCATGCACGATACCCTTTAAAGCCACGTCCCACAGGGGCGCGTCGCCTTTGGAGGGGGGGTGCTGTCAGGCCTCGCCCTCCCGGTACGCTAGGGACACCCGCAGGGCCGACCCCGAAACCCCAAACAGCAGGACCCCCCCCGGCGCACCAGGTACCTGGGCCTCTAGCGGGGCCGACGCCCGCAACGCCAACAGCGAAACCCGGAAGTGCGGGAGAAGCCGAGCCCCCGCACGCTCAACGGGGGCTGGCCCCGCCCCCTACAGCGAGACAGAACGCCGAGGCCAGGGCGGCGCCCGCCCACACAGCTGTAGCCCCTGAAACCGCCGCACAGGGAGGGCCCCGACGTTCGGAGCGCCTTCGGCTCCGCCCCCTCCCCCTCGTAGGAATTATAAGGCAGGCAGAGACAGGCTCACCTTGCTGGTGAACAGTGCTCTGCCTGTGAGACCGGCCCCTGACGACTGTGTGTTATCGTATTGAGCTAAGGAGAGAGAGAGAGAGAGAGAGAGAACGAGAGAGCGAACGAGAGAACGAACGAGAGAGCGGCTGAGTGAGCGAGTGGACAACTGTGGGTGAGTGAGAGCAAGTGGACAAGGTGTGTGGGGTAAGTGTTCCTGTCCCCCCTGCACTAGGGTGCCCTGGGACCCGCCGTGTGGCTGCCCTGACCCCTCCGCTGCATTCCTTGGGGGTTCTCACCCCGCCGCCCTATCACCAACTCCCCGTCACGGTGTTCCCCTGGACCTGGGTCCCCCGAATGCCTGGGCACCCAGGAGTGGTTCAAGGCTTGCGCTCTACCCAGATACCCTGTGATGATTTAGGCTGGGGATCCTTGGATTCTAAGGCCCTATTCTATCCTGAGGGTTGTTATCCTAGGCACTGCCTTGCAACTACACACTCCTGGGTGGGTAGCGCTTGGGATTCCTTTTGTCTGTCTAACCCCATATCCCCCTGTAAGGCTTCCCCCCCCCTTACAGGCCGGCGTAAGGTTTCCCCAACCTTACACTAACTCTTTTGGGATAGCATAGTTCACCGACACCCCTTTTGGGAAAGACAGGTGATGTATCAACCAAAATTCACCCTGAGCCTTCTTGGGAACCACCCCAAGTGGGGATACTATCAGATCCGGAAAGGGGGGGGAAAGCAAATGGGCCAGCCATCCTGCCTTCTGCCCGCTCCTTTGTAATTTTATTCTGTACCACATCCCCAACCCAAGTACCAGTTTTAAGTTAGGTGCAGAATTTCACGGCTCCACCTCCCTTGCTGGTATATGGAATCCCACCCGGAAACCTTCCACTATGTAGGGTACTTCCCCCCAGTCCGGGTGTGCAAGGAGGGCCTCCACCAGCCATTCTACCCTAATTGGTGTTGGGGTCCTTTGGTTGGGAGGGCTGGGAAGCTCCTCCCTGCCCCCCTCTTCCTGTTGGGACAGTGGGTGACCTCTCTCTTAGCCCACTCTTCACTTTTGGGCAGGCTGCTGCATTATGGAGGCCCACACAGTTGGGACAGGAATGGCAGAATCTGCATGTCGGCCGCGAGCATTTTCTAACTCGCGCAAACTCCGAGCACTGCCCCGCCGGGTTCCCTGTTCCCTTCCTACCCTCATAATGAAAAAGATCGTTGACGGGATCCACACAGACACAAACACACCTGCGCCAATAGGTGGCTACTGTGGGCTCTGGGTGCATTGGCCCCATCCACCATGCAGTCCAACCATAAGTCGGGCACGTGGGTATCCCATCTCATGCCCGGAGTGAATGCTGCACGGTGCCAGAACTCCTCAGCATGCCAGAGCCAGGCCCCGGGGGGGTGGGGGGTGACTCGTAGACCAGCGGACAATATTTGTGTACTTCAGCAGCTCCAGGGACCTGGCAGAGTAGGCCTGGATTACCACCCCATGTTAAATGACAAAGGCTGCAGTCCAGTTTGACCAATTCCTGTCAGCCTTAGGACACTTAAAGTGCTCCTTCTCTTTCTTGTCATCTGGTTCTGCCCGGTCAACTAGGGGATCCCGAAACAACAGGGCAAATAGGTCCATGATTCACCCTTCCATATTTTATCTTGCGTAGCCAGTAACAAGTGCGCCCCAATGGGGGATGACACCAGTGCATACCCCACCCCTGGGAGACTGCACCATCCCATGTCCGCTGCCACGGCAGTGCCTGCAGTTGCCCACCCATGGGGCACCTGGCCTACCTGCCAGGAGGACCCCGAGAATATCTGGGGGAGGAATCCCTGTGATGCCATGGCCACCGGAGGGTGAACCCACACCTGAAGGGCAGGGCCCCACTGCTGGGGGATTGCTGGAATAATGGGGGGGGGGAACTGGCAGGTGCTGCCCCGGTGAGGCACACTACCGGTACCCATGCCCCATTCCACCATAGTAACTGAGTTGTAGCATCTAACTGTGTGCTCCCCGGCAACCCACTTCCTGCCCCTTGTTGCCCGGGCACAATGGCTGTAGAAGAGGCCTGTGATTGTGACACCCCGGGCCCCCAAGCCCCACCCACTCATATATCCCCCCCAGTCTGTCTGCGCTGGCCCCCACTGTGAAGCTGCACCCATCCCACTTGGGGTGGATGTTGATACCGTACCTTGCTCCCCGAGCACGGTGGCTGCCGTATCAGGGGCTTGTGCCCTGGGCCCAGAATCACCCTCTCCAGTATCTCTACTCTCTGTCGCAGCTCACTGTCGTCCTAATCCTCTGTGGGCTCTAGGGCTGCGCAATCTTGTCTCCCTTGGCCATCTACAGAATACAGTGAGGAAAGGGGACACGCCCCCCTCCAGATCCACTCCCTTGGCCATACATAGAATACAGTGGGGGAGGGGCACCCCCCACACAGCTCTGGCCCTGTCCCAGCCACCAGAGGGTGGGATGAGGGTACCTTCCTATTGCCCTCCGTCCCTTGCAGGTGGCAGGGACTGTGCGGCTGGTGCCCGGGCTATGCCCGACACCGGCCCAAACCAGGTCGAATGGCCTTCCATTGGGGCAGTTCCTGCCCTGTGGGGGCCCCTGACTCCTCTGGCCCGCGTGCTCACCCTCTGCTGCTGAGGTGCCGGGGGGGTCTTCGATAAACCTTGCTGAACGGTTAATCCATCGCCCCCCACCCCCATGCATCCCCATTGCTGTCTTGACTCTCAGTTCCCTGCTCTTGGATGGGCGACACTCCCCTCCCACTTGTGCCTGGTCCCAACTGGAAGCCCCCCTCCCCTGCTGCCGCCATACTCCATAGGAGGGCCTCACAATCCACCACCTGGTCATGCAGAGATGGTGCCAGCTTTGCGGATGCCCCTCCCGCGGGCTCACCTCCCCCTTCCCCCACTTGAACGTGCATTACCAGGGTCTCTGACAATACCGAGTTCACGGCCCCCCTTTCCATGGGCTCACCTCCTCCTTCCCCCGCTTGATCTTGCATTACTGGGGCCTCTGGACCTAACTCCTGGCTCAGTTGCAGAAACCTCCGGTCGTCGCTCCACTCACGCAGCTGTCCCTTCACCACCTTCTTCTTCCTGGCTTCCATGCTGAGCCTAACTGCTCTCGTGTTGCAGTGCAGAGCCCGGGGAAGCATGCTGCTCAACAGGCCGCTGACTCCTGACTGAGGGAGGCAGCGGCCACGTGACACTCAGTACCACCTTCCTTTGGCGGTACACCAATACTGACACACGCTCTTCACGCTCAAACCCCGGCCAGGGTTGCCTAGCAACCTTAGCCAGGCAATCCTTCCTTGGCAGCTGCTTTTTGCCTTCCCCGCGAGTGGACCTCGTGCTCACGGGGAGCCCTGCTGGCAACCCTGCTGCTCCTTCCCCTCAGCCTGCTTCATTTGTGCAGGGGGAGGGGTGCGGCAAGTGGTCTATCACTGCCACGAGGGCGGCAAAGGGGCAATTTCTCCCATTATATAGTTTAGAAAGGGGGTAGCTTTGCCTGCATATGCAGGGGCATAGCTAGGTTGGAAAGAGTCCTGGTGCATAAGATGGAATGGGGTGGGGGAGCTGCCTCCTCTCTGTAGCTGGGGACACAGCTCCACCAGGGTGTATGCCCTCTCTCCGGCTTGTGAGCCCTAGTGCAGCTGCACCACCTGTCCCCATTATAACTGCGCTCTTGTGCATATGCATTTCTGTAGCAATACACTGGGGCAGCTAGTTGACTGCTTAGGCAAACTTGCATTGTGCTAGTTAGAATGTGTATGGCCCTTTTCACACAGACACTCGAACACTGATAAAATGGGTGTTACATTTATTATACATGTTGCAGGTGTGCTCTCTGGGTGCCCTGCAACGTGTATAATAAAACATAACACCCATTTTATTAGTGTTAGAGTGTCTGTGTGAAAAGGGCCTACAATTAATTAATACTGTACCTAACGCTAGTATCTCCATTGGGGCGTTTCTGAAGGATCCATTCCATCATGCTAGCCTGTGTACAAGATTGCCCTCCGTTAGTGACAGATCCAGATAAATTCATCTCTATCCCACCCCCAGCCCTCCGCAGCACTGCCAGGTGGACAGAAATAGAGAAATAGGGACAGGCAAGAGATAGCAGTTATCAATAGCTAGGCTGCATTGTGCTCTGCACAGCAAGTAGAGCTGAAATGGTAACCTGCAAAACCTGGTATACTTATCAGAATTACTGTAATTGACCTGGCCCGGTAACATCAGGCACTAAGCGGTACCTTTGTTTTGTTTGTTTATTATGGCATCAGCTCTCGCCTTAGCCAAAGTAATACAAGGGAATTTTAATAATACATAAAATTAACTAAGCGATACCTGATTCCAGCGGGCTACCCGATGTACCCATTTACCATTTTTCATCCCACTTTTTTGATTCCTAGTACTATGGCTAGAATGAAAATGGCTTTTATTCTTGCGAGAATCTTGAGTCCTCAGTGAGATCATGGGACGATCTCACGGAGAATCATCTTAGGGCAGGAGGGATGGGATATAAATTTTAAATAAAATAAATAAATAAATAAAATAAAAACTGTATGTGCAAAATTGCCCCTGGACCATTCTGTGCATGCATAGCCTTTTCCCAAAATGAGTCTGGCAGCATTGGTGCCATTTTGGGAAAGGGCAGCCATTTTGCGCATTCACAAATGCCCACTGCACATGCACAGAATGGCTGCGCTTTTCCAAAATGGTGATGACAAAGGTGCTGGCACCATTTTGGGAAAGGGCTGCACATGCACAGAATGGCCCCGGAGGACATTTTGTGTATGTGCGGCTCTTTTTGTGTGTGTGTGTGTTTTACCTTTTGGGTTGGTGGGTGAAAAAAAGAAAACAAGAGGGAGAACAACAGATCTGGTAACAAAGGGGTAGGGGGTGAGGAGGTTGTTTTCTCTGCTTCCTCCTTTTATGATAGTTTTAATTGTTTTAATTGTTGTAAGCCACACCAAGCTGCCTGTGGCAGGAGGGGCGGGGTAATAAGATTAAAAAATAAATAAATATGAATAAAAAGAGGGAGCAATAGCTCTGAGAATAATGGCTGCGCTGAGTAAATCAAGAAAAAAAATCTTGACCTAGAAAGTGTCTCGATTCTCAAGTCTTGCTAAAAATGAGCTGAGGTATGAATCGAGAAAAAATCAGCCGATAGACTGATAGAGTTTCAGCCCTAACCAGTACTGGTTTTTTTATTTCCGGTACCAATTTTGCGATTTCCCATCATGAGTTTTCTGAGTTCTCGTACCAATTTACCGATCAGTAAAATGAATAACCAATAATTTGGTAGCAGTAACATCTGGTATTTCCAGGTAATCAGGCACCCGACTTGGTACTTGAGTACTGATTGGACAGCCGATAGACTACTCAGGAATGCAGGTATACTCTGTGGGTAGTAAATGCGTTACCCATTTCAGTTCTAGCAGCAAAAAAAAAAAGTTGCCTGTGTCTCTTTTGGTCTAAGAACATCACATCTGTGTTGCTTTTCCCAGTAAAGTGGAACCCCTTTGAATTATAACCAGGTTGTTCTGGGACACAATGCAACTATCTTCAGACAGTGTGGGTTACCTATCTTGCAGGTTAATGGTTCTTCCATGCAAGAGGGCGAAATCAGGGGAACATTTACAATAGGGGAAAGTTTAAAAGAAGCAATTGGGCAGAAAAAAATGAATCTATCCTGCTACTATTTCCTTGTCATCCCCTCTGCAGTTTTGAGGATTTATAAAAACAATAGGAATAGGTTTTCCATACATAGCTCACTTGTTTGTGCTTGTTCCTACAGGAAAATTTGATTCCTGAGCTAATATCACAGGCTGTTCAGGAGTGCAAAGGCACAAACCTAGCACACAACCTTCAGAGAGAAGCCAAATAGGGAGGACAAACCATTTCAGCAAATATAAACCCAAATCTTTACCTTTGGCTTGAACAGAGCCTGGCTGTATGTGTTTTAAAAACAAGGTAATACATTGGAAGAATGTCTGAAGAAGTGAAAGATTTTCTCTAGCTACATGACAAGGGGAAGAGGAAGTGCAATGTTCTTCAATGTTCTGGTCTAGAATGGTCCCCCCTATGGATAATTTGAATTCCATCTTAAGGTTCATTGAAAGGCTTGGAGTCTTTGCTGAGACTGTATAGAGCAGTTGGTGGTTGTTAGGGTAGAGAGTGGGGGTGGGAATTTGAATTTAGTATTAATACTAAAGTGCACTAAAGTAGGCACTTTAGTATTAATAGTAATAATACTAAAGTGAGCAGCAGATACTAAAATTCGGTTTAGTATTTAAATTTGAAAGAGGTGCCTTTGCCATTTGCTGGGCTCTTTTCAGCTTGCTCTCCGCCACTTTGCATCTTTCCCCACATGTTAATTGAAGCTTGGTCAATTTCACCTGGGAAATTGGCAGCGCTACTGTTCTGGCAGCGCTACTGTTCTCCCATCCTGCTCTGTCTCCCAACTCCACTCTCCATCCTGGATTACTGTTGGCTCTCCCTGACCCATTTCAGGCCCACCAACCACTCCACAGCTGCCTCATCTCACATGTGTTGTATCCTGAGATCAACGTTGCTTTTTGCTTGTCCACAGCCATAAAGTGAAGAGGGTGGCTGGGGACAAGCGGAAAGCAAAGTTGATCTCAGGATTCAGCTAAGCTGAGACAAGGTGGCTTTGGTGTGGTGTGGGGGGAGGCAAGCAGAGGAGGTTAGAGAGTCAATTACCATGCAGAAACAAAGCGCACCCCCCACCCACTAAATGCCCCCAGACCCTGGCATTTTCTGCCCAAACCCAGTGCCACTTCTAGCCCCTCAGCCCACAATGCCAGCCCCCCTTAACCCATGCCCCTCACCTAGGCACAGGCAAACCCCTTTGACCCACAGAACCCAAGCCCAGAGTCACAAGGCACCCCTTGTGAACCCACAACCCCCTCCAAAACACCCACCACCCACTAAAAGCCCCCAGCCCCTGCCATTTCCCCCTAAGCCAGTGCCACCCACACCACCCTCCCAAACCAGTGCCAGACAAGTACACCACACTTGACTTTAGTAGATACTTTACTAGCTTTAGAACCCCATGGATCTTTTTCCATTGACTTCTATGGAAAACGAAACGGAACAAATACTAAAGTAAACAACAACAAAAGAGAAGTGAATACTAAACTGAAGTAAATACTAAAGTCCATCCATAGTAGAGGGAACGCCTACAAAAACGAGCCTGAGACTATCCTTATTCATTTCACACAGACCATCAAATATATCACATTTTTATGAGGAATATTAATCTCAATCTATGGCTGTTTTAAAATAAGATGCAACCACCCATGCCAAACCATCAACCACCCACCTGAATGCCCATCTGACAGTGGTGTGTGCTCCTGTGACCCACACAGCATCCCACTTTTGACCACTCAAGGAGCGCTGGCAAAAAATTCAGAGTGTGCCGTGCAGTGGTAGCAAAAAAAATGTGTGGGAGCCAGTGCCCAACCATCCGCAGCCCATATGAACTGCAGCAGCCAGCCGTGTCAGCTGAATGGTCCACTGTTTGAGGCACTGTGGGTAAGGAAACAGCTTTTGCAAGACACAGGAACTGGCCAGAAGTGCTGGGTGTCCTGGGTTCCCCAGCACTTGGCTGGGACATGTTGATTTCAAAAGCCAGCCCTGTCTGCCTCCCCCTCTCCCCATGTTCTCACACTCCACCTGAGTGGGCACTCTGTGGCTGTTTCACTCAGCGATCACTGAATAGGTCACTCAGTGGTCACTGAATAGAGGTGTGCACCAGGGAGCCATGCCATTATTCCTTTTTGTTTTTTGTTTTCGTTATTTAAATCTTTTGTTTTTGTAAATATCAAAATTTCATTTTTGCTTTTGTTTTTGATTTCCATTAGTTTAAATGGAAAACACATATTCAACTGTACCTTTTTTTGTTTTTCATTATATTTGGATTAAAAGTGGATAGATTATACCTCTAATGGAAGGCATTGCCTAAAGGAGACTGTGGTTAGACCCCTGCTCAAGAAACCATCTCTTGACACTGATGCTCCTGCCAGTTATCGGCCGGTCTCTAACCTTCCCTTTTTAGGGAAGGTTATTAAACGGATTGTGGCATGGCAGCTCCAGGAACATCTGAACTGCACCGGTTTCCTTGATTCCTCCCACTCTAGGTTTCGACCTGGGTATGGTACGGAGACGGCATTGGTGGTCTTGATTGACAATCTCCATTTGGCATTGGACCAGGGTCGTCAGACCTTACTGGTCCTGCTAGACCTTTCAGCTGCATTCGACACAGTCAATCATGAGGTGTTGGTAACTCGCCTGTGGGACCATGCCGGAATTGGTGGAATGGTCTTGGACTGGTTTCGTTCGTTCCTGGCCGGGAGAACTCACCGGGTGGTCTTGGGGGAGTGTACATCTTCCCCGCGGGACCTCATGTGTGGAGTCCCGCAGGGTGCCATTCTGTCCCCCCTCTTGTTTAACATCTATATGCATGTGTTAGGGGAGATCATGAGAGGGTTTCAGGGCATGTAGTGTCATCAGTATGCTGATGACACTCAGCTCTACCTCTCCTTTTCCATTGACCCAGGCCATGCAGTCTCCTTATTTTCCCAGTGCCTGTCACCTGTGGGGGCTTGGATGAGTTCGAGCCATCTGCAATTGAATTCTGACAAGATGGAGGTGATGTTGGTGGGCGAGGGCTTGGGGAACCTGGGGGTGGTTGAATTGCCTCTTGTTCGGGGGGTTCACCCTCCCATGGTCTCTCAAGTGTGGAGTCTGGGTGTGCTCCTCAATTCCTGGCTCAGCCTGGAATCTCAGGTTGTGGCTGTGGTGGGGAGTGCATTTCAGCAGTTACATCTTGTCTGGCGGCTTCGGCCGTATCTCTCAGACTCTGACCTCACCACTGTCATCCATGCCTTCATTACCTCGAGGCTGGATTACTGCAACGCGCTCTATGTGGGGCTGCCCAAGAAGCTGGTCCGGAGGCTGAAGCTGGTGCAGAATGCCATGGACCATCTTCTTACAGGGGCGGGTCGCAGGGAGCACATGACACCAGTGCTCCGGGCTCTGCACTGGTTGTCTATAAAGCACCAGGGCAAGTTCAAGGTGCTGGTTTTAACATTTAAAGCCTTTCATGGCCTGGGCCCTGCTTATCTGTGGGACCGCCTCACTCCCCATGTGCCCGTGCAACCCTTGAGATCGTCTGTAGGAGCCTTTTTAGAGGTTCCCTGGGTGAGGTGGGTGGCCAGACCACCGATTTTAGATCTTTTTCGGTGGCTGCCCCTGTGTTGTGGAATTCACTCCTGGAGGAGGCTCAGTTGGCTCCCACTCTCCTGCTATTCAGGCGTGTATGTAAGACCTGACTGTTCCATCAGGCTTTTGGTGAGGGGTGGGAGGGGGAGGGGGTTCCCCACATATTGTATTTTTAAATTGCTTTTTTAAAAACTTTATTGTTTTATTGATTGTTGTTCGCGGCCCCAGGCTGCCCTGTGGGCAGGAGGGGTGGGATATCAATTTTAAATAAATAAATAAATAAACAAAGATAAATTATATGTACCAAATTACAGAAAGACTGGATAGAGGAATCCAATTTTATAAGCAGTTAAATTATGTTATCTTGCAAAAATATGCATATACGTTCTTGGCTGTAAGGTCTTTGTCTCCAATCTAATGTAGATGAAACTTGGCACATTTATACCCCTTCCTAGGTTTACTATCTACTTTCAGAAGGATTGGATTTGAGGAAACCACAGATTAGGAGATATTTTTGCAAGCCCACAGGCCAAGACAACAAGAATCTGATTATGAAATTAAACGCAACAGAAACCAGGAAGGGAATCTCAGGACAAAATGTTCATGGACAAAGTTAACAAGATCTTTATTGATCCCTTCCAGGTACTTACAAAGCTATTTGCTGATAAGATTCACATTGTGATTTCCTTTGCTTATTTATTTATTTTATTTCCAACAATAATCATTATACTTGGTATGTCAAGACCTATACTTCATGTTGGTTGTGTTCATAATTTTAAAAATGACACATATTTTTTAATGATAATCTTTTGTATGTGCTCAAAAGTAAATGCTGACAGGGAATAGTCAAGAATGAGTATTGGCGCTGACCCTGTATACAACAACTTAGAGAAATCTGGGAGGAGCGGGGAGTAAAAACAAAAAATGTTAACTCCCACAAATGGTTTCAGTCTTGCTGAAAAAATGAGAACACATAGTTCCATTGGGCACGAGATGCCAATCCTGCTGTTTTTGTTAATGTTAGTGTTATTGTTTAATGTTGTAAAGTTACTAAGTTGTGCCAAGCATTCTCTAATTTTGCATTATGTATTCTGTGAATCAAGGTTAAGAGATGTCCACACCTAAAAAAAGAACTAAAATACTAAGTTAGAGATTAGTATAGGGCCAAATAAACCAATTACAGACAAACCCCAGCTATCCTAATGACAGTAGCAGCTGGAAACAAATCCTTCTTAAGATTTCTAACCCTGAATATCAGAGGCCTCAACCACCGTATAAAATGAAAAAAGGTGGCAAACTTTCTACTTGATCAGGCAATTGTTTTGGGGTTTTTTCATCCAGGAAACACATCTAATACAAAAAGATCTTCATAGATTTAAAATCAGACATATAGGTGACATTTATGACTCCTGTGGGAAGAAAAAAAAAATCAGGAGTCCTGATAGGTTTCTCCACATCAGTAAACTTCATACTATCCCAATTAAAGAAAGATAAGGAAGGCAGGTTCCTTTTACTGACGGGAATACTAAACTCCCAAAAGGTGACCCTGGTCAATCTATATGCCCCAAATACCCACCAATTTTTCCAAAAATATATTCCCATCATTACTCAAAACACGGAAGATGTGTTAAACACACAGGGAGATTTCAACTCCCCACTGTCAGTCCTGGATCACTCTACAAGCTCCCTCCTTAAAAATACTCATAAAAGCATAACCTCTGTGATAACTAGGGGTGGGACATCAGGGCAAATACCGGGTACCGGTTTTACTGGTTCCCGGATTTAAAAAACCCGGCTTACCGGATTAATACTAGTTTACCAGTACCGGATCTTTTACATTGGGTATTTTCAGACGTTACGGGGCCCTTTGGCCCCGTACCGTAACCAACGTCTTCGTTCCTCGCCGGGGTCACCCCGGCACGGCCCAACAGATGTGCCGGGGGGATCCCGGCGGGGAAAGTGGGAGGGGCCGGGGCCGCGTGGCGCAACGTGCGGCCGCACGGCTGCGCCCCCTCCACGCACCCTGCCGCCCGCCCTCCGAGGAGACGGGCGGGCAGCGGGGCCAATGCGGCCGCCGCGTCTGGCCGATCGTGCCACAGCCCGGGATCCCGCCGGGGATCCCGGGCCGTGGCACGCGGCCAGACGTTACTTTTTGTTCGCCACGGCCCGCGGTCCATTTGACCATGCTTCCCGGGACCTTCCCCCGGCTAGCCCGGGAAGCGTGGTTCAAATTGACCCCATCTGCAGATTCAGCGTGGCCAACATCTGGCTCATGCTGTGCAGATGTTCAGGGGCCTTTCGCCCCGCCGCGGGGTTCACCGTGGTTCAGTGTGGTTCAGCGTGATCTCGTCACGTCTGAAATCACCCATTGATTTGAATGGGGAACTGTGTCCCCATTGAAATCAATGGAAAAAACCAAAAACCTCCCCCCTTCCCCTCCCAGACTGTGTGGGTGGAAGGGGACACCCCCACCCCCACCCTGCCCAGCCTGGATTTTTTTTTTAAAAAATTTCCCCCCTAAGTCCCCTAGTGCGGGCTCCAGGCCGCTGCCGGCGACCCAGAGCCTGCACCAGCAGCAGGTAAGTAATAGCCTATGGTACCGGTACTGTACTGATCCCTGGGGTGTGGGTGGTTGGTTTAACACACACCCCACCCCAGGGATCACCCTACCTCCCCACCCAGGGATCGCCTACCTTGAGCTCCGGGCAGCGGCGGCGGTCCGGTAGCTTCAGCACTGGCTGTGGCTGCTGGCTTCAGCATGCTACTAGGCCTTCTGGAAGTTCCCCAGAAGGCCTAGTAGTGTGCTGAAGCCGGCAGTCACAGCCAGCTCTGAAGCTTCCGGACCGCCGCTGCCGCCCGGAGCTCCAGGTAGGCGATCCCTGGGTGGGAAGGTAGGGTAATCCCTGGGGTGGGGGGGTGTTAAACCACTCCCCACCCCAGGGATCAGTACAGTACTGGACCGGTACTTACCTGCTGCTGGTGCTGGCTCTGGGTCGCTGGTGGCGGCCCGGAGCCCGCACTAGGGACTTAGGGGAAATTTTAATTTTTTTAAAAATCCAGGCTGGGCAGGGTGGGTGGGGGGGTGTCCCCCCTTCCACCCGCACAGCCTGGACTTGGGGAGGGAAAGTGTGTAGGTTTTTGTGGTTGTTTTTTTTTACATTGCGGCCATTCATTTGAATGGCCGCAATGTAAAAAAATCCAGCACGGGGGGATCCAGTACCAGACCCAATATACCATAATAATCCAATACTGCCGGTACACCAAAATACCTGCAGTATCAGATACCGGATGATCCGGTAGTCCCACCTCCAGTGATAACCCAGCATGACCTGGCGATATCTAAACCCTCCACCAGGAGTTACATGTTCCACTCTAGAGTACACAACACACTCTAAAATAAATCATATATTGCTAGAAAAAGACTCTCTTCACAGATGTGTAAGCAGTGAGGTGACACCCGTTACCTTCTCAGACCATAACGCAATAATTTCCAAAATCACTTGGGTGGCTCCTGAAGAAACAGCTGGGTGAACCTGGCAACTTGATAGAGGCCTTCTCAAGTGTGATTGGATAAATGAACAATTAGCAACAGATCTAAAAGAGTACTTCGACCTAAATATGGGCTGTCTCCTCCCCTCAAACTCTATGGGAAGCAGCAAAACCAGTATTAAGGGGCAAATGTATAGCCATTAAGGCTGCAATAAA
This sequence comes from Sphenodon punctatus, assembly GCA_003113815.1. Classification (NCBI taxonomy): domain Eukaryota; kingdom Metazoa; phylum Chordata; class Lepidosauria; order Sphenodontia; family Sphenodontidae; genus Sphenodon; species Sphenodon punctatus. The sequence goes on from QEPC01000638.1 coordinate 276,196, forward strand.
TAAAAAGAGAAGGGAAAGAAATGCAGAACTTTATGTGCAGTTGCAGCGACTGGAAATAGAAAATAGGAGATTCCCCAACAAAAAGACACAAATTGAAATCCAAAAAATAAAGAGTGAAATTGACGCAATTGACACACAAAAAATCACCCAACAATTGAGAGAGATTAAAAGCTTTTATTTTCATAATTGCAATAAACCAGGGAAAGTCCTAGCATGGATGGCAAAAAACAAGAAAAAAATCCTTTATCCCAATGATAAAACTTCCAAACGGTAATACAACATTCAAACAGGAAGAAATACAGGATGCTTTTGTAGACTTCTATCAGAAGCTCTATATTCCATCCAATCCTGATCCTGTGATGATAAAGGAATTCATTAATAAATATGAAATCCCAAATTTCAATCGAGATCAAGTTAGTTTTACCAATGCCCCCCTATCCATTGAAGAGATCAAACTAACAAAAAAAGAACTCTTCAAAAACAAAGCATGTGGCCCCGATGGCCTACCAGAAGAATTCTACCAAACTGTCAGCAACATCATCTCCCCCCATTTGACAAACACTTTTAACAATATTATAGAGGCACAGAAAATGCCCCCCACATTTTATGAGGCAGTAATTACCCTAATACCAAAGCCGGGTAGAAATCAGGATGAATGCAGCAACTACAATGGGTATTTTCAGATGTTATGTTACCACACTCAACCATGGTGAATCCCCCATGGTGGTGGATGGTCATGTAACGTCTGTTTGCACACCACCAGATGTTCACCACGGTGAACCACCGGCGGTAAGCAAAATAACCACGCTTTCGAGGATGGTCCAGGAACCATCCCCAAAAGCATGGTTAATTGAACCATGGCCCAGAATTGGCAGATGGTAACGTCTATTACCGCAGCCGATTCTGGACTGTGGCCCAGACCCTGGGTCGGAATCGGGCACAGCAGCCAGATTGGCCACTGCACCCACCTGTCTCCAGGAGGGCGGGTGCTTGGGGAAGCGGGGGAGGGGGGGAGGGGTTGTGCAGTTGCATGTTGCACTGCGCAGCCCCTCCCCCCCAGATTCCCCGCCGGAATCAGCTGGCACGTCTGTTGGACGTGACATTTTGGGTATTTTCAGACGATACGTTGGCCGTTGGCCCCGTACCGGCACCAACGGCTTCGTTCCCCGTCAGGGTCACCCCGTAACGGCACAACAGATGTGCCGGGGGGATCCCGGCGGGGAAAGTGGGAGGGGCCGGGGCCGCGCGGCGCAACGTGCGTCCGCGCGGCCCCGCCCCCTCCACGCACCCCGCCGCCCGCCCTCCGAGGAGACAGGCGGGCGGCGGGGCCAGTGCGGCCGCCGCATCTGGCTGCTCATGCCACGGCCCGGGATCCCGCCGGGGATCCCGGGCCGTGGCANAGGAGACGGGCGGGCGGCGGGGCCAATGCGGCCGCCGCGTCCGGCCGATCGTGCCACGGCCCGGGATCCCGCCGGGGATCCCGGGCCGTGGCACGCGGCCAGACGTTACTTTTCCTTGGCCACGGCCCGGGGTCCGTCTGACCACGCTTCCCGGGACCTTCCCCCGGCTAGCCCGGGAAGCGTGGTTCAAACGAACCCCATGTGGGTATTGACCGTGGCCAACATCTGGCGCGCCGTGAACAGACGTACGGGACACGGTGACCACAGGTGGGTATTCACCGTGGTTCACCGTGTTCGCGTAACGTCTGAAATCACCCTTTGATTCCGGCGGGGAAGCAAATGGTGATTCCATGACGGGGCCAATAGGCACCCGGTCACGTCTGAAATCACCCAATATCCCTGCTGATTACAAAATCACCCGATATCCCTGATGATTACAAAATCTTTGCAAAAACTCTGGCAAACAGAATGATAGCAATCATTGGTGAAGTGATACACACTGATCAGACAGGTTTCATTCCAAACAGGCTAGGAATATACAATATCAGAAAAACTGTCAATCTCATTTTCACAGCACAAATGACAAATGTCCCAACACTAATACTTTCGACTGATGCTGAGAAGGCCTTTGATCATTCGGAACCAGAATGTTTATACCTTATCATGGAAAAAATGGGAATAAAAGGGAATGTTCTACGTGCAATAAAGGTCTTAAACCTAAACCCAAATTCCCAACTATTAATAAACGGAAACCTATCATCAAAACTAACCAGAGGCACAAGACAGGGTTACCCCCTGTCTCCTCTGCTCTTCAACATAACCCTAGAACTATTGGCATGTGCCATACGACAAGAACAAGAAATATTGGGAATACAAATAGGCCCCACTCACTACAAAATCTCCCCATTTGCAGACGATATGCTCATCTATTTTACACAAGAAGACTGTCCCAAAGATCCTCCTTTTAATAGAACAATTTAGTAAAATATCAGGATACAAAATCAACTATCAAAAATCCCAGGTGCTAATAATAACAAAAAACAAAGAAGACTGTTTGGCTATTGAAAAGCAAGTTCCATTCACAATAGCGAAATCCCAATTTAAATACCTAGGAGTAAACATTACCAGAAATCACGAAAAGCTCTTTAAAGCAAATTTCCCCAGCATACTCAACCAGATTCGCACAGAAGTGCCGACCTGGAGACGACGTAAAACCTCATGGTTAGGCAATGTTAATCTATTTAAAATGATAGCACTTCCAAAAATACTATATAAAGGAATGACCCTCCCAATATACTTACCCAAATCCTTCATTAAACAATGCGAGTGCACTCTTCTAGAAACAATCTGGAAAGGGAAAAAACACAGAATCAGCAAGGCCATTTTATGCAGAAGAAAAGATAATGGCGGGATCAACATGCCAGATATAGATTTATACTTCAAAGCAGCTTGCCTTAGCTTACTCAAATATTGGTTCCTCCCCTCAGTTAATACCAGCTGGGTAGAGAGAGAAAGACAACTATTAGCAGTGTCTAACTTTCAGGAATTACTAACCAATGGAACAATACCTAATGCCAACAAATTATATAACCATCCCTTTGCTCACACAGCCATTCAAAACTGGCACCAGACCTTAAAACATATGGAAGTGTCCCAGACTGCCTCTCCATTCTCCCCACTAAATACTCAAGAATCAATTGAAAATAGATTAGCCACTGATATCCATAAAATACTTACCAAATGTAACATCACGAGAGAGGAACAATTATTCCAGGGAGAAAAGTTCATCTCAATCCAAGAACTAGAGGGCAAAACAAAATAAAAAATTGATGTCTTTCAATATCTGCAATTAAAAAACCTATTTCCAGACAGGGAAAAATATCCAGCATTAGTACTGAACCATCACTGATATTGAAAGAACTTTATTTAATCATTCCTCAAACAAGGGAATGATCACTAGGATCTATGGGGCATTGATCGGGATCGGGACAAATAGGCAAACCCCCTACATCGAAAGATGGGGAAAAAACTTGGGGAAAAAATTTAATGAAAAACAAATTGACCTGATTTGGCAACACATGCACAATTGTGCGAGTTCTCTGGAAATTAAAGAACCCCAAATAAAAGTAACATTGAGATATTACCTCACCCCACAACATTTCAAAGTGATGGCCAGTTCCAATCCTGGTCTATGCTGGTGTGAATGCAGTGAACAGGGTACATATCTCCACTGTTGGTGGAACTGTCCTCGGATACAGCCCTTCTGGCGCATAATTTGGGAATATATAAAAAAGCTAAAGGACTAATAATTCCATTCCAGGCAGAAACAGCGTTATTGGGAATTTACCCAAATATTCCACTAATGAACCATCATCAAGATACATGTAAACTAATGACTTTAGCTGTAATTAACATTATTGCCCGAAACTGGAAAAATGCAAGAGACATCTCGGAGACAGAATGGTTAAAACATATGTGGTATATGTACTCTAAGGAAAAAAAATATCAGCAACCCTGGAGGACAAATCCAAAAAATTCACAACCAAATGGTTTACCTGTATAGAAGTCATCAAAGGCCAGACTCTAACAGAGGATTCAAAGTCATACTTAGTGGACTACTCAGTATAAGAAATAATACTACAGAATGACATTCAAATGTACTACTCTACAAAAAGTTACTATTTGGCACATTGTTTGTTTATTATGTTTAAGTTTCAATGTTTAAAAAAGAAAAAAATTGCTGACAAGAAAAATGACCGTAACCCACTTTTATAACTACTTACCTGCTTTTATCTTCCTTTTTATGTACTGTGAACAATTCAACAATAATAATCTCTTGTAAAAAAAAATAGGAAAAGGAGGAAAAAAAGAAATATGTGATAAAGGGTCATAATTTTATAAGCCTGCACCACATATGCAGAGAATGAGCCTATGCCAGGGATTCTCTTACGTGTCACTGTGGTATAAGATCGGTTTGTGATGCCAATTGGCCAGCGGAAATGTCAACCAAATACCCTCATTCTGTGCTGTGACCACCCAAAATTCTCTCCCCCTACTTGTTACCAGAAAGTTGGAAGCATCTGTTTAGGAAAGAGTCAATAGAGATTCTCTGATGTTCTCTATCACAGTGCTGCTGGATGTGATTGTGGCCAGTCTGGATGTGTAAACCCAGTCTCCTGATTTCTGGGATGGTACCCCCAAAGTCCCAGTTATGTCCCATCTGTGCCCGCCTCAGGGCCACCCCCTATGCCCACCTTGAAGCCACCATCAATTGGTCCTGTAAAGCTGGAAGCATGCAGTAACTGGTCAGTGAATGTGTCTGTTAGTCTGTTGGGTTGCTTTCCATTCTCCCTCCTACATCCTCCCTCCCCCTGCCATGCCAGGTGCCGGCTTCTCACTGGCACTGCATATGCTGCTTTTTATCTGAATAATGATCTTCAAGAGGACAACTTCAATGGCTTATAAAATTGGGCCTCTTTATCAAATTGTCCTGTAGTTTGGCAGAGATGACAGGGAAGGCATGGGATACATTCCTGCCAAATGTCTTGTAAACAGGATGGAACACAAAAATGTTACATCCGGACATGCATTTTCAAGTTAATGGCTTAACATCAGGACCCTTTAGCCATTCTTTCTGAAATTTGGCAGGATTGGTAATCTTGAGGAGGATCATAATCTTCCTAGGTTTCATGCAAATTGCATGGAAGATAAAGACGTTGTAGCCAGGAATGTGTATGTAGTCTTTCTTAAAACCACAACATTAAATTGCTTATACAATCTGTTCCCTTTATCCAAACTTTCCAAACTTTGGTACATATAGAGCCCTCCATGTTGGGTACAATATTTCAAGGTTTCATCAGAATTGAATATGAAGCAAAACAGGTATAGCCAGAAATGCATTTTCAGTTTTCTACCATTATTTTGAAAAAGAAAATTATTATTCATTTTTGCTTTTTTTATTATTATTTGTCATTTTCATTTTTCCAATAACAAAAAAGAAAATGAAAATTTTCATTTTTGTTATCATAAAAGCAAAAATGAATTGCACACCCCTACCCCTCAGCCCTGCTCATTTAAAAATGGCCTATGATGCATTTGAATTAGTGCTGAAACTCATTATTTGAATTTATTCAGAACTTGCTGAGGATCAGAGCATGCGGTTCAGTACTACCGAGTTCCGAGGAATAAGTCAGGTACTTGTTATGCTCAGTCCCACTCGATCAAGTGTTTATCTGTGCTGCTGTGACTGTGTATTTGGCCAGACATCAGAAGGACTCAGGATCCCTGACATGACCTGAGTGACTCTCCTATGGAGGGCGTACTTGCTGGTTAATCATGGTGTGTTGGGGGAGGGGGGGCTTGCCTTGTATAGGGGCTTGGAGCAAGGGAGGCATACTTGCTGGTTAATTTATGGTGTGTGTTTTAGGAGGGTTGAATCTAGTTTCTTGTGGATCTGCCTGCTGGCAGGACAGGGACCATGTGATTTGGGTCACCAGTGACACCCACTACAGAGCTTGTGTAGGAGTATGGGGGGCATACCTGCTGGTTACTATATGGTGTGTTTTTGTGGGGTGGATCTGCCAGCTGGCAGGGACTACATGTTTTTGGGGCACCAGTGCCACCACAGAACTTGCAGAGTGGCATGGGGGCATACGTGTGTGCAATGCTGGGAGTGGTTTGGGGTGGGTGGGGGCTTGCATACAGTTTATTTTCTTGTGGATCTGCCTGCTGGCAAGGACCATGTACTTTGGGGAATCAGTTGGCAGAGGGGCCAAATCCTGTGATTCCAAGTCCAGTGATTCCAAATTCCGAGATTTTCCAAGTTCTGTAGTTCTGATTTCCGATTTCTGTGTCCTCTATAACAGTTCTGAGTGGTGGCTGAAAACTCGGTCTCAGTACTCAGAACTTCGGAAACATTCACGAGGTGTTTTTTTTAAATATTCGTTAAATCCTAAACTTTAATCAATCATCTAAAAAGGAATGCCACTATATAATTCTACTCCCAAGTTACTACATGCACATGAACAGTACAATCCCCCTTGTACTTAATTCAGTGCTAATAGTCTATTTTGAAGAGGAATTAATTACTGGAGTTAATGACCGTGTGAACAGCTGGGTTAGTGTTAAGTGCCTTAGCACTTAATACCTTCATTAACATTCTCTTCCTTGTTCACACATCACTTAACCCTAGGGGTAAACTACTTCCAACTGATACTGTTTAACTCGGAGCACAATCCATGAGCATGGGAGAGCAACCCCACCCTTTTTGGTTTAAATACTCTGTTTGTGTGGACAATAGTAGTGTTAAAATGAGCTGTGGCAGTGATTCTCAATCTTTTTGTGAGCAAGGCTCACCAAAACACTTTTAAAAAATCTGGATTCTATCTTAAAAATAAAATAAAAAATAAAAATCCAGGACCAGGAGTGGTTGGGCAGAAACAACAGGGGACATCCGGGCAGCAGAAAGATACAGAGGTTGTGGGAAGCCCCATTCTGCCTTTCTCTATCCCACCCCCTTCTCTACAGCCCTCAGCAACACAAGTGGCTAGAACTAGTGGCAGGAGGTGATGCAGCAGGGAATGTGATGCAGCAGAAGCAGAACTTCTGGGGCCCCTTAGGCTGCCCTAGACCGCATCCCCAAGCTGCCCCTGAACCTTCCTGAGACCCACCTAAGATCCTACTGGGACCCAATGTTGGGTCCCAACACACTGGTTGAGAGTGACTGAGCTAAGGGATAATTAGTTCATTTCATTTCATTTCATTCATTTCATTTATTAGATTTTTATACCGCCCCATCCTGCACAGCAGCTCGGGGCGGTTTACAACAATAAAAACATTTAAAACATTTAAAATACCACTATAAAACATATCAATAAGCTGGTAGTATATCACAATAAATAAACAGGTGGGGGATTAAAAATCACCCCCCCCCCCCCCCCCAAAGGCCTGGGCAAACAGCCAGGTCTTACAGTTCCGCCGAAAAGTCAAAAGGCTTGGGGCCAGGCGAGCTTCCTCCGGAAGGGAGTTCCACAGCCGCGGCCCTACCACCGAGAATGCCCGCTCCATCGTGGCCCCCCGCTTAACACGGGGGACCTCCAGGAGGGCACCCCCGGCAGACCGCAGGAGTCGTTCCGGGGCGCGAAGGGCGAGGCGGTCCCTAAGGTAAGAGGGGCCAAGGCCGTATAGGGCTTTATAGATCATTACTAGGACCTTGAACCTGGCCCGGCACACTATCGGCAGCCAGTGCAGCGCTCGGAGCACCGGTGTAATGTGCTCCCGGCGACCCGTCCCCGTAAGAAGACGGGCCGCCGCATTCTGCACCAGCTGCAGCCTCCGGGCCAGGAACAAGGGAAGCCCCACGTAGAGCGCGTTACAGTAGTCGAGTCGCGAGGTGACGAAGGCATGGATGAGGGAGGCCAGGTCCGGGCCAGAGACATACGGACGCAGCCTACGTACCAGATAAAGCTGGCGGAAGGCAGCCTTCGCGGCTGCCTCCACCTGCTGCTCCAGCCGCAGGCCTGCGTCCAAAATGACCCCCAGACTCCGGACCTGCTGAGCTACAGGGGGGCAAACCCCCCCAATCAGGGGGGCCACCACCCCCTTCGCCCTCCCCACCACCATTACCTCCGTCTTATCTGGGTTGAGTTTCAGTCTGCTCTGTCGCATCCAATCCGCCACGGCCTCCAAACATTGGGATAGCACCGAGACAGCAGGGTCTGGGTCGGTAGAAAACGAGAGGTACAGCTGAGTATCATCAGCATACTGGTGACACCGCACCCCGAACCCTCTCACGACCTCCCCCAAGGGCTGCATATAGATGTTAAATAATAATGGAGACAAGATCGATCCCTGCGGAACGCCACACGGTAAGGCGCGGGGGCTCGATGTTTCTTCCCCCAACACCACCCGTTGGCTCCTCCCCGAGAGGAATGAACGGAACCATTCAAGAACAGTTCCGTCCAGACCCCCCCGGTCACGCAGTCGTCTCAACAGCAGCCCATGGTCCACGGTGTCAAAAGCGGCCGAGAGATCGAGCAGGATGAGAAATGTCGAACATCCCGCATCCATCTCCCGGCGGAGGTCGTCCACCAAGGCCACCAACGCCGTCTCGGTGCCATAGCCGGGGCGGAACCCAGATTGAAACGGGTCAAGGAGCCCGATATTATCTAGATGACCCTGGAGCTGGAGCGCCACTGCCCGCTCAATAACCTTCCCTAAAAAGGGAAGGTTAGAGACAGGTCGGTAGCTGGCGAGCGCGTCCACGTCCAACGATGGTTTTTTCAGCAGGGGGCGCACCACAGCCTCTTTTAAGCAAGGCGACAACCTCCCCTGCCGAAGGGACGCATTCACCACCCTCGCCAGCACCGTCCCCAACGTCTCCCCGGAAGCTTTTATTAACCAGGACGGGCATGGATCTAGTTGACAACACGTGGCCCTCACAGACCCCAGGACATCCACCACATCGGCTGGCGTCACTTCCTGAAACTCACCCCATAAAGATGGACCAGACGGACCCTCCGCCCCCCCGCGCTCTTCCCCTACTGCTATCAACCCAGCGTCGAAATCGGCCTGAATCCGAGCGATCTTGTCTGCGAAGTAGATGACAAACTCCTCACAGCGGGCCCGGGACAAGTCCCCATCCAGGCGGAGGGAGGCCGGACTAACCAGCCCCCGCACCACCCGAAACAGCTCCGCTGGACGCGACTTCGCAGACGCTATGAGGACGGCGAGGAATTCCTTCCTCGCCGTCCTCACAGCCTCCACATAGGACCGCAAATGGGCCCTATGGAGAAGACGATCGGAGACAGACCGAGTCCGACGCCAGCGTCGCTCTAGCCTCCTGCCCACACGCTTCATACACCGCAGCCCCTCAGTAAACCAAGGGGTCCTGCGGTGACGAGACCGAGGCAGAAGGCGCCTCGGAGCCACCCTGTCAATGGCCTCCTCCAGCAAGATGTTCCAATGCCGGACCAGCTCATCCACAGAGTGACCGTCCACATCCAGGGTAAGCTCCCTCAGGACCTCCTGGAACCGCTGGGGTTCCATCAGCCTCCGAGGGCGGACCATCCTAACTGGTCCCTTCCCCTTCTGGAGGGGGCGCGCTAAAAGACCGGCCTGAAGGAGGTAATGGTCCGTCCACGACAAGGGCACCGCTGTCACCTCCCCCACAACCGGACCCCCCGCCTCAAGGCCAGAGCCGAAGATCAGGTCGAGGATATGTCCCCCCACGTGGGTCGGGCAGATCACCTCCTGGGACAAGTTCATAGTTGCCATGGCGGCCATGAACTCCCGCTCCGCCCCAACAAGGCCGGCATCGGCGTGGACGTTGAAGTCCCCCAGAACCAAAGTCCTGGGGGAGCCCAACACCACCTCCGAGGCCAGCTCCGCTAGAGCGGTAAGGGATGCCGCCGGGCATGAAGGGGCCCGGTACACCAGCAGCACCCCTAGCTTGCCCCCAGCCAAATCGATCACCACGTGCAGAGCCTCTACACCCACAATCTCCGGCACTGGATACCTCCTAACAGGCCAGTCTTCCCTAAAAACAATAGCTACGCCTCCTCCCCGGCCGCTCATGCGGGGCTGATGCTGCACGGCATACCCAGCTGGAACCAGATCCGCCAAAGTTGGACCGGCCAGATCATCCAGCCAGGTCTCCGTGATGCATGCGAGGTCCACGGCCCCATCCACGATCAAATCGTGGATAATCGGGGCCTTGTTGACCACGGACCTCGCATTCATCAGCACCAGCCCCCCACGCGCGGACCCTGGACCCGGCACCTCCCTCCCCCTTAGTGGGGGGGTGATGACCTCCACCTCCCTCAGGCACCGTGGACCCCTAGGGGCCCGTGCCTTCCCACCCCATGGACCATACCGTCCGCGCCCCATCACGACCCCAATGGCCATGCCCTCCCCTCCGTCCACCCAATCCCGGCCCTTCAGACCCGGCTGCTTGCCCCCCGGCCCTCCCTCCCCCCCTCCCCCCCCATAACCCTCCCCCCCCAAACATACCCTCCCCATTCTCCCTCGGTCTCCCCCTCTCACGGGGAGACCGAGCCACCCCCTCCCCCCCAACCCTCCCGGTCCTCCCCCTGCTCTCACCAGGGGGAGTCCCTGGGTCCACCCCCCACATTACCCCCCGTATCAATACCCCCACCCTACCACCCTAGCCCTGAAAGATAAAACAAGCCTGCCCAATAAAAAACACAAAAACCCCCCTGCCACCCCCTGCAGTCCCCCAAAGTGCCCCCGAAAGTGCCGCGCCCTTTGGCCGCGGCCCTTCGGCCGCGAGCCTGCGGCCGCAGCCTGCAGCTCCAGCCGCTGCCTGTGGGCTTTTAGCCCCCGCTACTTCCGGGTGGGGGGGGAGGGGACAGGACAGCCCACGTGGCTGCCCTCTGCGTTCCCCCCCCTGCCCCCAACTCACAGTTTTTTTTTTCTTCTTGTCCCCGCAGGTATCCTGCGGGGACGAAGCAGCAGCGGCGGCAGACCCAGCAGCGGCAGGGATGAAGGCGGCAGCGGCGGCGGTGACAACGCCGGCAGCGGTGGCAAGGAGACCAGCCCCCCCCAGCACTACCCGCAAGCAGGTAAGTCCAAGTGGGGGGGGAGATGGGAAGGAGGATCCCCGCAGCAGGCTCCCTGCGGCTCCAGCCGCTGCCTGTGGGCTTTTAGCCCCTGCTACTTCCGGGTGGGGGGGGAGGGGACAGGACAGCCCACGTGGCTGCCCTCTGCGTTCCCCCCCCTGCCCCCAACTCACAGTTTTTTTGTTCTTCTTGTCCCCGCAGGTATCCTGCGGGGACGAAGCAGCAGCGGCGGCAGACCCAGCAGCGGCAGGGATGAAGGCGGCAGCGGCGGCGGTGACAACGCCGGCAGCGGTGGCAAGGAGACCAGCCCCCCCCAGCACTACCCGCAAGCAGGTAAGTCCAAGTGGGGGGGGAGATGGGAAGGAGGATCCCCGCAGCAGGCTCCCTGCGGCTCCAGCCGCTGCCTGTGGGCTTTTAGCCCCTGCTACTTCCGGGTGGGGGGGGAGGGGACAGGACAGCCCACGTGGCTGCCCTCTGCGTTCCCCCCCCTGCCCCCAACTCACAGTTTTTTTGTTCTTCTTGTCCCCGCAGGTATCCTGCGGGGACGAAGCAGCAGCGGCGGCAGACCCAGCAGCGGCAGGGATGAAGGCGGCAGCGGCGGCGGTGACAACGCCGGCAGCGGTGGCAAGGAGACCAGCCCCCCCCAGCACTACCCGCAAGCAGGTAAGTCCAGGTGGGGGGGGAGATGGGAAGGAGGATCCCCGCAGCAGGCTCCCTGCGGCTCCAGCCGCCGCCTGTGGGCTTTTAGCCCCTGCTACTTCCGGGTGGGGGGGGAGGGGACAGGACAGCCCACGTGGCTGTTCAGAGTAAGTGGTTGCATGAACAAGCTTTGGAGTTCCTCAAAACTGTAACCTTTAAGGAAGTCTAACTTGTAAAACTGTTCCTTTGCACTTCCTGGCTGCTCTTGTAGCATACCTAGTAGGGAAATATTTATTTAATTATTTATTTATTTAAAAAACTTATACACCCCCTCCCCCTCCCACTTATGGCGGCTCGGGGCAGCTTACAACATTCAATAAAAAACATAAACAATAAAATATTATAAATATTTAAAAACAAAAAACAAAACAGTTCAAGGAAAAACCCAACCCTCCCCTCCCAACTCAGCCACACCTCAACCCGCTCCCTGTCCAAAGGCCTGCCAGAACAGTTGGATCTTTTATCTCTTCAGAAAGGAGGGAAGAGATAGGTGTTATATCTCTTCAGGAAGGAGGGCGTCTGGGGACAGACAGACATCCGCCGGGAGAGAGTTTCAAAGCCTCGTTACACCCACCAAGGACGCCTTCCCCATCATTGCCACCTGACATACATGGGGGACTTCAAGGAGGGCACTCCCGGATGACCGCAGGAGCCGATCCAGGACCCTAGGGGCGAGGTGGTCCCACAGGTAGGTGGGACCCATAAGAACATAAGTAGTGCTATACTGAGTGAGACCAATGGTCCACCAAGCCCAGCATCCTGTCCTGTGACAGTGGCCAATCTCGATTTCATGGGAGAAGAACCAACAGTCACAATGAGCAATCCATTCCTCATTGTTCACTCCCAACTCCTGACAGTAAGAAGTTCATCCCATAAGCTACTTGGCTAATAGCCATTAATGGACCTACTCTCCAAGAATTTATCAAGTCCTTTTTTAAACCCGCTATACTAAATACAGACCATGTATGTATGAATGAATGAATAAATGTATTTAACGGCTTAAGCCAAAAAAGTTACAAAATCAAAAACACAATACAGACAATACACAATGTAAAGTACAAAGTGTAAAAATACACACACCCTGCATCTTAAAATATATGCTTTGCTCTTATCAGAGCACACCTTGGCAGGGCTTGGCTCTTACCAGAGCACACCTGGCAGCACAGACTGTGTAAGTGAAAACCAACAACTTGAAACAGTCCCAGAAGACTCCAGGCAGCCAGTGCAGCATGCAAAGTACTGCTGTTATATATTTCCAATGACCTCTCCCCATCAGGAGATGAGGTGCTGCTGTCTGCACAAGCTGCAGTCTCCGAATCATCACCAAGGGTAGCCGCATGTAGAGTGCATTACAATAGTCCAATCTCGAGGTGATGAAGGCATGGATGATAGTGACCAGGTCAGTCTCAGATGTACGGCCATAACCGCCATACTAAATGCAGCTAACAAAATGCGCTCCTCACCATAGCTGTCACCTGAGCATCCAGGTGGAGTTGCAAGTCGAGGAGCACCCCCAGGCCCTGAACCTGAGAAACCAGAGGAAGGTGAACCCTGTCAATGATGGGAGTTCAGTTTTCCCCACCCCTAGTCCCCCAGCCCCACCCACTAACATCACTTCCATCTTGTCAGGATTCAGCTTCAGATAGGGACGGGGGAACAGAATGCGGTTCGGATGTTCGGTCATTTGGTTTGAAACCCGAGTTCGGGTTTGATGGTTCAGTTCAGTCGAGTTCGGTTTGGCCAAACTTGGCCGAACATTCAAAAGCAGCGAAACTGAAATGAAATCAAAACTGAAACCTAATTTTTGACCCTGGAAAGACGTTTTTCCTGCCCCCGAACTCATTCGAACACGACTGAACTGTTTGGTCATTTGAGAGTTCGGTTCAGATGTTCGGTTTGGATGTCCGAACAGACCGAGTTCGGTCTGAACTCTGAACATCCGAACCGTGTTCGCCCATCCCTAGCTTCAGATGTCTCATCCTCATCCAACCCCTCAAAGCCATCAGACAACATGTAAGCACCGGGACTGCCGGACCTGAGTCAGCTGACAATGAGAGGTAAAGTTGGGTGTCATCAGCATATTGATGACACTGAACACCAATTTCCCTCACAACCTCACCGAGTGGTTGTATATACATGTTGAACAGGAGAGGGGACAGAATGGAACCTTGCGGGACCCCACAAGTGAGGCCCCGGGGAGATGAGAAAAAGTCCCCCAGGAGCACACACTGAGTTCTACTGGCCAAGAATGAGCGGAACCACTGAAGAACAGCCCCACCCACCCCAGCTCTGTCCTGCAAGTGAGTCATCAACATCTCATGGTCCACTATGTCAAAAGTCGCCAATAGATCTAATAAGATCAACAGGGTCGAACACCCTTGATCCAGTTCATGACAGAGGCCACAAGCGCAATCTCAGTGCCATAACCCAAATGAAAGTCGGACTGCTAGGGATCCAGAAAACCGATGGGGTCCAGATGTTCCTGAAGCTGCCGAGCCACTACCCGTTCAATAACCTTCCCTAAAAAGGGAAGGTTAGAGACCGATCAATAGTTAGCAAGGGATTCAATGTCAAGAGATGGTGTCTTGAGCAGAGGCTGCACCACCACCTCCTTAAGGCAGTCAGGCACTTTGCCCTCCTTCCGATGAGAAAGATCTGTTGTTAGCTGGATTTCACTCCAGTTTTGCAGACTGGAGAGGTTCAAGTAAGGTGCTCGAATAATCTCGACTCCTTTTGGGTGTTTTTTCTACCAAAGCAAACCTTTTAAACCTTTTGATGTTTACACAGAGAGCTAGGTCATGTGGGATAAGGTGACCAAAGAGCAAGGCCTTGTTTTAACATTGTTCATCTAGAAATTAGCATGCATGGCAAGAAAATTTCCGAGAAACCTCTTAGAGGTATGTGGATAATTGTCATCCCAAGGATTAAACTTTGTTTTAAAAACAAAATTAGTAACCTTGGTTCTTCATTTGTAGATTTAAATCAGTGTTAATGACTCTAACATGATGTTATTGTTTCATTTTACTCACATCCCTGTCAAGCTCTTTGTCTGTTTGATGACAATGGGTGTGATCCTCTGAATGGATAACACCAGCACTCCCCAACCAGAGGAGCGCTTGCTTGAAAAACTATGTGGAAAGTACTTTGAACATGACAGATGAGTGTTGGATTGTAATAAAAGTTGCAATATGCCTGTGTGGCCCTTTTCACACAGACACTAACACTGATAAAAATGGGTGTTACATTTTATTATACATGTTGCAGGGCACCCATAGAGCACACCTGCAGCCCTGCAACATGTATAATAAAATGTAACACCCATTTGATCAGTGTTAGAGTGTCTGTGTGAAAAGGGCCTTTTATTGTGGTTTCCAAGAAGAACTCTTATTGGACTGTGAGTGTATTTTAAAAAACAACATAAAACCAAAGAACAAACTTGTAACAGATTTATCCATAGTTGAGTAACCTATGCTGTACATGTTATGTAGTCTGTTGTGTATTCACTTCAAAATTTTATTTCCTACACTGCAGTTGGTTTTGAAACTGTGTGTATAACTGTGTATGCTTTTGCAAGGACTTACATAGTGTTTTTAAGTCACGTTTAGAGTCAGACAAGGGTTCCGATATAAATTCAAAGATGTCATTTTGAATATTTTTTTACAAGTAAGGGCCTTTTCACACATGTGATGGGGAGGGGCTGTGCGTATGCCGTGGCGGGTGCAGGGGAGATGGGTGGGTGCTTGTGGGAACACCGTAGGTGGGGGTTCGTGTGTGCTTCCATGCTCCACCCTTCTCCACCCACATCAGCCACGCATGGAGCAACGGGCTCTAATACTGCTTGCTCCGTGCGTGGAGATGGGTGAAGACGGGTGTGTGCCTGTGGGAATGGCCACACACACACCTCTGCCCACCCATCCCCCCACCCACTGCGGCCCATTTGAAAAGGGCCTAAGGTCAGGGGCCACTTTGAAAATTAGCTCTAAAGACCATATAGAAGTTGGGGGCAGGGGCATTTAAGGGGTATGCACAGGAAGAGGAGGGACTCCAGGTCATAGATCTGTTCCATAGTTTTGCCTCCCTGTCCTTGTGTGCATGTTCTCATCTCTGCTTTCTTCCCCTTGAGCCTCATCTTTCAGTGCTTGGGGGTAAGAACTCAGGGCCCAGATCCAAGAACTAGAAAGGGCCAAATAAAAACTAACCTTTGGCTGCCTTTGGCCCCCAACGCTTGAGGTTCCCCACCCCTGAGTTAAATGGTGTGAATGAATGGCACGAGATTACTGGTTCTTGGGAGATTTCTGTCCATTTAGCGTGAAACCCAATAGGAGTGGTTTTCCTCCCAATGTTGCAGCCATGCCTGACGTTGAAATGAAACACCAAAATTTAGGATTGAATCGGTGACCAAAACAATAGATTTGTATCTGGACCTAACTCCTAACAGGCTAACGCCAGAAACTTTGGAGTTGGATCTCACCTTCCACATTTTCAGTTGTAAAATTTAGGCAAAATGAAAGACATTGTGAAACAGAGACATGCCATGCTCACAGGATTGCGACCCTACTCCTTGCAGTGGAGGACACTTGTTTGGGTCAGCAACAAATCCAAGGGAGTAACTAAGGGTTCCTTTAGACAAGTATCTCCTCCCCTCCCCCCCATTATACAAATTTCAGGGCAACCATTGGACACCAGTGCAGCCCTGCAACATGTATAGTGAGTGGATGGTGGGTGGGTAATGGGTGAGATGGTGCTTGCCTAAAAGCACCCCAAGACTCTATGTCAAAATACAGGCCCAGTGGTCAGAACTGAGGAGTCAGTCCATAGGGACCAAGGCAAGATCTCAAGGTGAGGGCATGGACTGGTAGGTGCCAGGTAGGAGCAGGAGTGGTCTTTTGCTTCACTCAAGCTGTATGACTGTAACAATGCTCAATATGAATTTAAAACAATGGAGGAGGACCAATGAGCAGCGGCCCTCAACTCACATGACCTCTTCAGGCGTTAGTAAGTCCAAACCAGGTTGTATCCTATTAGAAGTAGTTCCCTGGTCTGGCCTTCTGTGGGTTGTAGGGGGTGAAGCCGGTGGGATCTTTCTCCCTAGAGGCCTGGATTTTAGGCTCCAGGTGCCTCTGACTCTCACCAGTTTCATGAAAACTTGGTTCCTGGGAAGTGGAGTTTTTCTGGTCTGGCCTTCTGTGGGTTGTGGGGGGTGCAGCCGGTGGGCTCTTTCTCCCTAGAGGCCTGGATTTTAGGCTCCAGGTGCCTCTGACTCTCACCAGTTTCATGAAAACTTGTTCCCTGGGAAGTGGAGTTTTTCTACACTACAATATATCCAGCAGTAGGGAAAGAAAGAACAATTTTCTTTCCAATTCTGAATGAAAATAATAAAACCCAAGCTCTATGGATGCTAATTTTGAGAACCTGATGGGCAAAGCCAATATTGTCTATGTAACAGTTTTGATTTATGTCGCGCTTAGCATTTGATGGCTTTTTTCTTTTTGCAAAGGAATGGTGGCTGTCTAGGTGCAAAGTGTTATTTCTGTATTTGAGCATGCCCCAGCGGGAGCAGAAGGGCAGAGGGATTAATGAGATTTAGAACTTGTTTATATTACCTAACTAGGCTAACTCAAATTTCATAATAAAAAGAAGGGGCGTTGAAAGACCAAAGCTATTTTGTACTGCTTGGATTGTGCCGAGATTGATCTAACACTTTTGCAGAGAAGAGAAAGCAAATGTGACCAAACAAAATCAGAGGCTCTTTCAGCTTCAATAGATTATATTAATTCTTTTTATACAGGATTGAGCTTTAATATTCCCCTTCCCCCCTTCCTTATACATTTTCAAATCCCATTCAGTGCGAGACAGTTAAAGAGAATATTCCTTTTCTATAATCCTTGTTGATATTAAAAAAGAAAGGGAAAAAAATCAATTTTTAGAACTACTTGTCCCAGAGGAGCCTTGGTGCTGAATATTTATATTATCACGGTCTGGAGGCAGTACAGCATCCCTCATATCATTTAGGATTTTATATAAGGAATCACCAAAAAATGCAGGTCAACATGTGTGTATTTGTCCCTGGAATCAATTAAAATAGAGATAACTGAAATTAATAGTTCATAGGTCCAATTGCTATATCTATTTAGATTTTTAAACCTTCTGAAAGCACACATGCACTGCTTTTCAGAAGAGCACAGTCAATGTAAGTTAAAACATGTAAAAATAATAGTGCCTTTTTTTTTTTTTTAGCAAATTCTCTACCTGTAGTGAACTAATAGGCTGATTGAAGCAGTATACATTATAGAATTAAGGGATATTATTTGCATATGTAAAGGAAAGACATTGGGTATTTTGAGACGTGACGGGGCTCAAGTCGCCCTGCCACGGAAACATCCTACTGATTTCCCGCCAGGGCCAACATGTAACGGACAACAGATGTGTTGCTGCTCCTGGTGGGGAATCCGGGGGTGGGTGGGGCTGCGTGGCACAATGTGTGGCTGCACGGCCATGTGGCTGCACGGCCAATGCGGCCGCAGCACCCACCCGCATTGACGATGGCCCGGAATCCTGCCGCTGATTCCGGGCTGTGGTAGGGGGACAGACGTTACAGTCCCCTTGATCACGAGGAGGAATCACATTCAACATGAAAACAGAGATCGTCCAGCCAGGACCTCCGTTTGCGTGTTGAATGTGATTCCCCCACATGATTCACTTCCGTTCCCCCCAACAGACATTACGGGATCACGATCACCATGTGGGGATTCACTGTGGTTGAGTGTGATCTCGTAACATCTGAAAATACTCATTGTATGCTTGATTTATGCTTTATAGTAATTTTAGTTTAGGAATATTGAAAATGCATATTATGAGAAAACAGGCTGGCAGGAGGAGAAGGAAATGAAAGAAATATGTAGATGAAACAGGCTGTGATATTGACAGGGATACATTCTTTTTATCTACAAAGAAAGGGGCTAACAAGAACAGAACTAGCAAGAACTGACTGTTCCCAGAGCATAGTTGCATATTAAGGTAAACAATAAACAAGCGAGAGAAGGTTGCAAGAATACTGCAGATAAGTATTAAGCATGGCAAGGAGAAAAGATGACCTGGTCAGACAGCAAGACGCCTCAGAGGAAGGGTATGGGCAACTCATGGCCAAGGATCGTGCCTCCCATCTTGAGGGAGGGGTAGGCAGGATCCAACTGGTCAGGACAGCCCCTAATAACAGTGACTAAGCAGAAAGTACCCCAAATCTGAATTAGCAGTGGGAGAACTTTCTAGGCTTAGCACTGACAACCTCATACTCTGAATAATCATAAGGCAGTCACTGGATAAAAAGGCCAGCCCTAGACAGGATCGGTGTCTTGCACAGTACCCTCTGACCAGCTACCTAGGTGGCTGCCGGTTGATTGGTGCTTGACCCTTTCCAACGCTCTCAAAGGCTGTGAAAAGCCAAGACTCCAGCAGCTAGGTTCCTAGATAGACTTCGATCGGGCCCCCGCCCTGCCTCTCCTCTCGAGACCAGACCTGAGACCTCTGACGCGTAAAAACACATATATATGTATTTGTGCATGTGTGCTTGCTGTTAGAATAGGTGAAGGCTATTGCTATATGCAAGTGTATTGGTGCTTTATTCCCAGTTCTTTCTATATGATATAGTAATAAACATATGTCTATTTAAGGGCCTTGCGGTCTGTTTTTATAGTGCTCCCGCCAAGATCCCGGAATTCGGAACTGCCTACTAGGGGTTTAAGTCCTGCCCCTGGAAGGAAAGATAGAGAAGAGTTTCAATTCATAACATACCTAGAGAGTTCATTCTACTGGAACTGTATGTTTTCTATTGTGTTTTCCTTACATAAACTCTTTTCCTACACTGCAGTAATGACTACTATAAATTTGCGATCCAATCCTGCAAACATTTAATACATACATGTCTGTATAATCCCATTAATTTCAATAGCACCAATGTGTGCAAAAAAAGGGGGGGGGGCTTTCTGTCATTTTTACTGAGATTTAGATACCATCCAAGAATTGTAAATGTTTTAATCCTAAAATACAGAAAAGAGCTACATTATTTATCTTCACTTCAAGCCATGCTTTCCTTCTCTGTGTTCAAAGTTACTTTTAAAAATGCTAAGTTACTGTTCCTTTAAGAGGCTGATGTTTCTTATTCTGTAAAGGCTTCTTTGCTCTTAACTCCTGATTAAATATTTATGTGGGTCTGGCCTGGCAGGTCATGTTCTATAATAGCTTTTATAACTTGGTTATTAAATTGCAATCCAGCAATCAAACATTTTTGCTCTGCCCCAGCAGTATTTATGGCGGCAAGTTATAAAATGTTAATAGATAAAGCCCGTTGTATAGCTTTATGGCACTGTCATGAGGACTTGGGTGGGTTGATGGAGAGGGTACCAGCCTTGAAGACTTTTGTGTGTCCAGTCCAAATGAGGCAAGCCCCACAGTCTCTGCAGAGCCCTCCATAATAGATAACCACACCGCGAGGGCATATAAATCTTTATGTCAGACTTAGAAATGTGAAAGCTTCCCTATAAAACAAGCCCTTAAAAAAAGAAAAGAAAAAAGGTTCTGCTTTAATAATATATCTTCAGGGTAAGTTTCTGAAAAAACACCATCAGCATTTTTCTTAGGAGCACTTATGTGGTGATCAATACTAAATAATCACCAGATTTATTCTTTTTCTCTGAGATAGCCAGATGGTGGCAGTCCCAAGTTTAAAGCATTTATCTTCAAAAGGATAAAAGAGTCACAAACAATACAACCCATGCACTCATTATCGCCTCTTAACTGTATCCTCATTGGGCTAGTTATTGACTGTGATCTCAATCCTGGAAGGTGCTGCAAGGTTCTCAATTCCACATGGGGCTTCCGAGTGCTCAGCACCTCTCAGGACCTTTCCGGATCAAATAATCCCAGAGCAGTGTTCTCATAGTGTCAGGCTGAGTATGACACTAGGAAGGATTCTTGCACATTCCTGGCATTCACTCCACTGGTACCATGGCGGTCTGATTAGCAGCTTGCTGCTATAAAAGGAGCCATCAGTCACTGCTGATTCTTTCTTAGGCTGACTCCCAGTTTATAAGTGAGTGGAGAAAGTAATCTCTTGGTGCGGTGCAATGATAGATGTACTGTCTTGTATATTTTTTCAGCACGATCAGTAAATGTGTTTGGCAGACAAGACCTTTTGGAAAGCAGCCAACAACACCAAAAGTTCCCAGACAAGCTAATGCTGAACATCACATACACACATATAGATTTAGACTAAATAAATGATGTTGTTTCCCTGGGTCAGACTTCCAACTCAAAAGATATAGGCAGTGTATGAATGCATTCAGATTCACTTACTCACATAAGAAAGGCAGTTCTGGAAACACTTAGGCCATTTTTACATGAGACGCTCTGTCGCGTGTCCACCTAGTGGACATGTGGGGAAGCATTCGTGTAAAAGCGGCATGGGTGGGCACTCTCTCCCATGATCCACCCATCTCCATCCATCTCCAGGCATGGAGCAACCGGTGAAAAGCGGGATTGTTCTGTGGGTGGAGATGGGTGGAGATCGGTGCGCGCATGTCTGACGCCTCCCCTCACACACAGCCCCTGCAGTGATGTGCACACAAAATGCCCCCCCTCTCTACGGTCCGTACAAAAACGGCCTTTCTTGAGAGTGATCCCACTGACAATTTCAGTGTGGTTTCAGGATTCACTGGTTTCAGGATTGTGGTCCAGAGTCCAGACATATGCGGTGAAAACAGACATGATGCTAACCACCCTTTAACCACCCTTGGTGGTTATTTATGCATGTTGCAGGGCTGTATTGGTGCCCTATGCAGCCCTGCAACATGCATAAATAACCACCGAGGGTGGTTAAAGGGTGGTTAGCTTCATGTCTGTTTTCACCCATAGACAGCTGAGCCAGGTTCTATCCTGCTTCACATAAAATAATTAACTCAATTATATGTCACACAAAGAGATTCTGAGGCATCTTGATTCTGTGCAATACGGTTGCACGGTTAAACACCTTTAGTGGCTAAGGTGTTAGATCTGACTTTGGGAGACCAGAGTTCAAATCCTGTTTTAGCCATGAACTCACTGGGTGGCCTATGGCAAAGCACTTTCTCTCAGTCTCAGTACCCCATTGTAAATGGGAAGAGTAATGACATACCCAACAGGATTGTTGTAAGGGTAACCTACTACTTAGGGGTGTGCACCAATGCCCCATGTCGTTTTTCGTTTTTTAAAATAGTTTTTGTTATTAAAATGTGTCATTTTTGTTTTCATTAAAAACAAAATGTAATTTCTAGTTATTGTTGTCGTTATCGGTATTGGACTCGGTACTGATTTCAAATGAAGATTTTATTTTTGGTATCAGTATTGATTTCATGCGCCAATGAAAAATTATTGTTAGAAGTTGAAATCCTTCCACTTCTCATTGTGATACAAAAAGAACTGTACACAATATGTAGTTTTATTTATATAATATATACAGAATCTAAGCTAAACCTAACCTATGTATAATACAAACTGTTCCTATCCTATAATCCTAATATATATAATAAAGCAGTCTAGTATCTAAATATCTAATCTCTCTATATACAATCAATATCTATATCTATATAATATCTATATAATATATAATATATAATATATAGACGGGGATAGTATATCTAGTATCTCTATTCTGTGTGTGTGTGTGTGTGTGTGTATATATATATATATATATATATATATATATATATATATATATATATATATATAATAGACATATACATTAGATTAGAATAGTTATATAGATAATTGATTAGATAATGGATAGTTTTCCTTTCCCCTGTTCCTGAGGTACATATTTTCCTTAAATACATACATATATGTTCCTAAGGAATAAGGATTGGGTGGCAGGGAAGGGAATAAGGGATGAGGATTTCTAGTGCACGCACCAGCAGCTTCTGCAATCGCACCCTGACAAGCAAGAGTCAGAGAGCTAACACAGAGTGAAGCAGCCCAGCCCTACAATATTAAGGGTTGCAGCGCCCTCCCCCAGAGCCCTCCTGATTGGTTCTGGGAGGTAGCGGCATTGAGGAATCACAGGATGCTTTTCAACTGCTGGGATCTGCTTGCGCTGCTCATTGGCGAGAGATACATCCATCAGGTCCTTCCCCATCCCTCCCAGTTCAAGAGTTCAGCACTGTTTCTGCTCTGAGATGTCTGCTCCCTCCTCCCCTCTCCAGGCAATTTCCCACCAAAAAACAACTGCCAGTCAATAACTAAATCAATAACGACTTTCATTATCATTATTGATTTCGTTATTATTTTTGGTCATTTTCATTATTGCAATAACAATTTTCATTATCGTTATTTTAATAACGAAAACCACATGCACACCCCTACGGTTGTCAGGTTGCATTTACAGAACTGTTGTGCTTGCACACAAAAAATCCTCCCTAACCCTCATTGTATTACCACCAATACCTTCCTTCCTCATACCCTACATTTTACCTTCTCCCTTTCCCTGCCTTTCTCCCCCCTGTACATTCTATATAGATAGGTAGTATAGGTTAGATATAGATATGTATTATAGACATTTAGATTAAATTCTAATAGGTATATAGATAATTAATTAGATAATAGATAGTTTTCCTATTCCCTTCCCGACTCCCTTAGATTTAGATAGATATTCGTTGTGTACATTATTATTATTATTATTATTATTAAACATTTATAAAGCGCCAGTAACAACCTGGTGCTGTACAGAACATATAATCAACTGCGGTCCCTACCTGTGGCTTACAATCTAAAAGACAAGGAGGGGGAGACAAGGAGAGGGGACAGCGGGAGAGACATGGGAGAAGACAAACAAACATTCAGGCGGATGCGAAGTCTCAGGTGCGTGTACTTGGCTTGGTTACAAGGTGGTCGGTAGCAGCAGTCAGCAGAGGAGGGCTGACAGTAAGAGCAAGGGGAAAGACTAGAGGGCATTGGGAAAGGCAGCATGGAAAAGGTGGGTCTTGAGGAGGGATTTGAAGGAGCGGAGGGAGGAGGCGAGGCGGACGTCGGCAGGGAGGGAGTTCCAGGCATGCGGGGCAGCGAGGGAGAAGGGACGAAGGCGGTTGGGCGAGCAGGAGAAGCGAGGGAGAGCGAGGGAGGGGACAGCGGAAGAGCGGAGAGCGCGCGCAGGAGCGCGTAGGGCGATTAGGTCCGAGAGGTAAGGGGGAGCTTGGTCATGGAGCGATTTGAACGTGAAAACCAGGAGTTTGAACAGGATACGTTCAGGAAGGGGGAGCCAGTGAAGGGAGAGGAGGAGAGGCGTCACATGGTCGAAGCGACGGGCAGAGTGAATGACCTTGGCGGCAGAGTTTTGGATCGCCACAAGGGGGGACAGGTGGGAGCGAGGGAGGCCAGCAAGGAGGAGGTTGCAGTAGTCGAGGCGAGAGATAACCATGGCATGAACAAGGATTTTGGCCGAGGAGACAGATAGAAAGGGGCGAATGCGGGCAATGTTGAGGAGAGCGAATCGGCAGGATTTGGCCACAGAGTCAATGTAAGGTTTAAAGGAGAGGTGCGTGTCAAAAATGAAGCCCAAGCTGCGGGCACGGAGAACAGGACGGATGGTGACCCCATCAATGCAGATGGTCAGGTCAGAGGGAGAGGAGGGGGATGGAGGAAAAATGAGGAGTTCAGTCTTGGCCATGTTCAGTTTGAGTTGGCGTCGGGACATCCAGGCGGAGATATCAGAGAGGCAGTCGACGAGGCGTGAGCGGACAGAGGAGGAGAGAGAGGGGGTAGAGAGATAGAGTTGGGTGTCATCAGCATAGAGATGGTATTGGAACCCGTGGGAGGCAATAATTTCACCAAGGGACCGGGTGTAGATAGAGAAGAGGAGAGGGCCAAGGACAGAACCTTGGGGAACCCCAACCGAGAGGGGAAGGGAGGGGGAGGTCGACTCGGGGAGGGAGACATTAAAGGAGCGGTCAGAGAGGTAGGAGGAGAACCAGTCAAAGACAGAGCCACGGAAGCCCAAAGAGTAAAGCGAGTCCAAGAGGAGCGAGTGGTCGACAGTGTCAAAGGCAGCAGAGAGGTCAAGGAGGACAAGAACGGAGTAGTGGCGCTTCGATTTAGCGACAAGTAGATCATTGGTGATCTTGGCCAGGGCAGTTTCAGTAGAGTGGAGGGGGCGGAAGCCGGACTGGAGAGGGTCGAGGGAGGAGTTGGCAGAGAGGAGGTTCAGGCAGCGGGAGTAGACGACACGTTCCAGGAGCTTCGAAGCAAAGGGAAGGAGGGAGACCGGCCGGTAACTAGAGGGATCGAAAGGGTCCAGGGTAGGCTTTTTGAGGATGGGGGAGACAGTGGCATGTTTGAAGGCAGAGGGGAAGGAGCCTGTGGAAAGGGAGAGATTGACAACATGCAGAAGGGGGGGAGCGACAGTGGGAGCAATAGAGGTCAGGAGGCGGGAGGGGATCGGGTCAAGGGGGCAGGTGGAGGGGTTGGATGAAGAGAGAAGAGCAGAGATTTCCTGGAGAGAGGCAGGAGGGAAGGATGCGAGGAGGGAGGGGGGCGGGGGAGGGGGCGGGAGGGGAGCGGGGGGCGGAGGAGGGCGGGAGGCAATATCCCGACGGATCTTGTCAATCTTGGAGGTGAAGAACGACGCAAGATCCCGAGCAGCAAGGGAAGAGGGCGGGGGAGGGCAGGGGGGTTTGAGAAGGGAGTCGAAAGTAGAGAAAAGGCGGCGAGGGTCGCGGGAGAAAGATTCGATCCTAGAGGCATAATAGCGCTGCCTAGCTAGGGAGATAGCCGAGGAGAGGGAGGAGAGGGAGAATTTGTAATGGAGGAAGTCAGGGAGGGAGCGGGATTTGCGCCAGAGGCGTTCGGCAGCCCGGGCGCAGGAGCGGAGGTAGCGGATGGCAGGGGTAAGCCAGGGGCGGGGGTCGAGGGGGCGGACGGGGCGAGCAGAGGGGGGGGCAAGAGAGTCAAGGGTCGAGGAGAGAGAAGCGTTGAGAGCAGAGACAGCAGAGTCAGGGGAGGAGGAGGCGAAAACGGGGGGGAGAAGGGGGGAAAGATGCGCGGCAAACTCCGAGGGAGTAAGGGCCTGCATATTGCGGAAGGGGCGCACAGAGGGGGAGGCGGAGGGGGGTCGGTGGGAAAGGCTGAAGGAGCCGAGGAAGTGAGATTAGATATTATGTAGGTATTCAGACTAGTCTGTATTTAATATAATATAATATAATATAATATAATATAATATAATATAATATAATATAATATAATATTATCGGAACTGATACCAAAAATAAAATCTTCATTTGAAACGATACTGATACCAATAATGACAATGAAAATGACATTGTCATTAATAACAATAACAAAAATTAAATTTTTAATAACGAAAACTATAAAAATGAAAAACAACATGGGGGCCTGGTGCACACCCCTAAGAAGAACCCAACAGGTCATTATGGGGCGATCCATTCCCTGTTGTTCACACCCAGTTCCTGAAAGCCAGAGGTTACATCTGCCAACCTACTTGACGAATAGCCATTAACGGACCTAGTCTTCAAGAACTTACCCATTCCTTTTTTAAACTTATCTATGCTCTTGGCCATGACCACCTCCTTGGCAACAAATTCTACAAGTTAATGGTGTTTTGTTGTGTGAAAAAATATATTTCTATTTGATTTTAAATCTACTGCCAGTTAGTTTCATGGAGTGTTCTCTGAACCTGAAGTTAGACTGCATTGCATTTCCTTTTCTAGAAGCGAGGGAGATGGGCAGTGGGTGGGGTTTTTTTTCCCTTTGAGGGGAGGTATTGGGTTTTAGTTGGGCCTCGCCTGTTTGGTAATTTCTAACTGTTTTTATATTGTATTTTGTTTTTTATATTATGTTTTATTATGTATTGTACACTGCCCCGAGCTGCCATTTGGCAGGAGGGGTCGGGTTATAAATTTTGATTAAAATTAAAATTAAACTTAAACCAATGTCAAAGGGTGAAAAAAAATGAAACAGTAGCTCACAGCAGCCAACAAGTCACCTGTTTGTCAGTTTGGTGGCTGCCAATGTTCACCCACTTCCACCTTGGGGTGGGTGGGTGCTAACAGGTGCATTGTTCAGAGAATGTCAGTGATGTGGCATGGGCTAAAGCTCACCCAGCTGGGCTAATCTGGACTAATGTTTGCCCTCCTGTCCATTAGGCCCCACCCAGCCCCACTAGGAAGTGAGGATCATGGATCATGTCTGGAGGAGTGTGCTCACCCTGGCCACCAAACAGCTGATCAGGGGGCCTGAAGAAACACGCTTACCTGGGTTGGGAGACCACACCAAACAGCTGATGGGGGATACTGAAGGAGCATACTCCTACGGGGCCCCCAATCAACAGTTTGGCAGGCTGGGTGAGTGCACTCCTCCAGGCTACCATGATCAGCTATGGGCTGGGGCGAGCATGCTCCTCTAGGATCCCCTGGCAGGCTGGATGAGAAATTTCCTCCAGGCCACCCCAATAAGCTGTTTGGCGGGCTGGTTGAAAAATTTCCTCCAGGCTTCCCCAGTCAGCTGTTTGGTGGGCCAGGGTGAGCGTGCTTTTCTGGTGGTCTTCAATCAGCTGTTTGGTGGCAGCTCTTCCTGGAGGCCCAATCATGCTGTGCAGCAGGGTTCCAAGAGTCCTGCCCTGTGTGGACTGCTCCTTGGCCAATCTGTGGCATAGAAGTAGTTGTGCTGGACACCCAGATTCCCCACCTCACCCAGATTCCCCAGCCCATAGCGTGGCAGTTGTCGTGATTCTCCCCGAGACAGTCAGAGGATCCATCTCGCCCCCCATCTCATTTGATTTCACCCCAAATCAATATCAGGCTTTGTCACACAATGGAGTCATAGGCACAATGTATTTACCCAGGAATTTGTTTTGCATACATACAGTTTCTGTGCATTTGTTTTCACCATACAGGAACTATGTGCCAGGTAAAATGTGGTTTGCTAAAGGTGCCAAATAGTCAGTCACTTGTTTATAATGAGATTCTTCACTATAAACAGATCTGCCACATAGGGTGTTAACAGACATGACGCTGGCCTGGTTAGGCCTGTTTTGGCCCGACCAGACCAGCGTCATGTCTGTATATTTGTTCCAGGCCCACAAGACATGGGCTTGGAATAAACTCCATGTGGGGTGGTGGCTGGGCCTTGACTGTGGTCTGGGTCAAAGTGGGCCACAGACCGGGCCCAGCAACCACCCAGCTGGGTCAAAGCAGGCAGAACTGGGCAGGAATGTTTGTTTCGGCCTATGTCTCCTCCTGACATGGTGTGTGTGTGTGTGTGTGTGTGTGTGTGTGTGTGTGTGTCTCCATGGAGCCCAGCCATGACTGCCTGTAATAGGCAACCATGACTCCCTGTCATGGCAGAGAGGCGGGGCAAACCTAGAAGTGTGGTGACATGACTGGGTGTCCACTCGGGCAGGGGTTTTTCTAACGCTGGGCATAAAGGAACTTTCATGCACCGCTCAATGTCAACAGGGTTTCCCTTACAGTTCTCTCTGTTTTCTTCATTTGATACCCTAAGAGTATACATGCAAAGAGGATTTGTTCCTCTTTATAGGGATGTGTGAATGCAGTTCGGACATTCGGTGTTCGGCCCGAACTCGGCCCGTTTGGACGGCCGAACTGAACGGCTGAACCGAACACCCAAAACCCCAAACACTTGGGCCGTGTTCGGATGAGTAAAGGTGGGAAAAACAGGGCTGGCAGGCCCAGGGAGTGTGGGGGAGGGGGCAGCTAAGGAGCAGACTTCCTGGCACCAGGGATGGAGACGCTTGGACTAGAAGCCAGCCTGCCCAATCACCATCCCTCTTTTCCTCAGACCACTGACTTCGCAGTCTGTGATTGGCCATGGACTAGGCTGTATCGAGCCAATGGGGCTTGTGGTAAGGCGGGCGCAGCAAGTAACAAAAGTCATTGCCCACCCGCCTTCCAATTCCTTCTGAACTAGCCACTGATCCTGTCAGCAGACATTTTAAGTCTCCCTCTCCCAGCAGTTTGTGTTCCTCCCAATCAATTGCCATCCTCCTCCTATTTCACCCATTTCCACACATTTACCTCCATAGTTTCATTTATTTAGATTAGATTAGATAGATTTAGGAGTTATTTTTATATTTTCCCCCTCCTGTTTTCTTTCTCCCTACTCTCCATTGAATCCTTCCCTCTCCTTCTCTCTCTCTATTCCATCCCTGATTCCCTTCCCCTGTTTTTGTATTTATTTAGAGTAGGATTAGATTGATTTAGGTTTCATTTCAGTTTTGCATCCCTCCCTCTGTTGTTTTTTATGAGCTGTCTGTGTCCGCCCCCATCCCTGTGTGTGTGTGTGTGTGTGTAGATAGATAGATAGATAGATAGATAGATAGATGTAGGCGTTAGCTTAGTTATAGAGATAGATAGAAATAGTGTGTAGTGATTCAGTTTTAATATTTTATAGTGTGTTTGTAGGACTAGGCCTTTGTAGATATTAGATAATATTCCATTTAGTTCCATAGGTTTTAGAATAGTTAATAGCAGTTAGAGTTAGTGTAGATATATATAATATTAGATTACCAATTTGAATAAATAAATAAATAAAAAATA
Organism: Sphenodon punctatus; assembly: GCA_003113815.1. NCBI lineage: Eukaryota > Metazoa > Chordata > Lepidosauria > Sphenodontia > Sphenodontidae > Sphenodon > Sphenodon punctatus. The sequence continues at coordinate 305,467 of QEPC01000638.1, forward strand.
AAATCTTCCTCTGCATTCTTTGGGTGGGAGAAATGGAGAAGGGAAGCAGGAGAGGTTGGTCTGCTGCCCATAAGGTGGGCAATGGGGCACATGGCAGAGGTGGCAGGGGAGTGGCAGCAGGCATCAGCAGCAACCTGAGCCCATCACTACACCCCAAACTGCACAGGCCTGATTTTGGTAGTCAGGCTTCAGAGGCTCCCAGCAGTGGCACTAGGGGTGTGGTTTGGCGGTACCTCCTGCCACCGTCCTCCATTGCCACGCAGATCACTGGAAGGCCTGCACTCCAGGAGGCTGCGGCTGTCTCTGCTGCGGCTGCAGAAGCAGGTGCAGGTGCTTCAGGGCCGGATGTTCTTCCAGTGCCACCAATGTCTCCCATTATTGAAGTGATCCCCAGCAGTCCAGGGCTGGTGGATCCCACCCTGACTGCTAGAGGCAGGGCCCGATCCCCGGGCAATGGCAGCAGGGAGAGGAGCAGCAGTAGCAGCAGCAGCAGCTATAGGGGGCACAGGGAGAGTGGCAGTAGCATGGTGGGCAGTCTATCACCCTCAGGGTCCCAGTACTCCCCTTCATGGGACATCACTCATAGGGATGTGCAAACAGGTTGCAGTTCAGGTTCGGCTGTTCGATTCAGCTTGGTTCGGTTCGTGCGTTCGGTTCATGCGTTCGGGTCATTTGCCAAGTTCAGGTTTGGCCGTTCAGTTCGGTCATGTTCAGTTCGGTTCGGGCGTTCGGAAAAAGTATCGCGAGAGCGCGTGATCACGCTGGAAATCGGAAATTTGAGTGTGTGAGGAGCTGTGTGGTGAGACAGTGTATGTTTGGCTGGGTGGCTAATCGGTTCATGTGTTTTGGATGTTTGTGTTTGGTTTGGCTGTGTTGTTTGGCTGGTTGGTGAGTGTTGGTGTGTGGTGGGTGACTGACTGTGTGTTTTGGTTGGCTTGGCTGTTTGTTTAAAAAAAAATGAAGAAGACTGTTGTGCTGATGTCATGGCTGGAGGCGAATGTAGTGCTCTCAGAGGAGGAGGAGGAGGAGGAGGAGGAGGAGGAAGAGGTCACTGCCCCTGGACCGTCGGTGGTTGTGGCTGGCTTCTCAGATGAGGAGCAAGCAGCGGGCACAGGAGGTGCTGCCAGGTTTGTAAACTTTTTTTTTACTTTGAGGACAAGAAAGGCTCTTTCCGTTAGAGCGAGCTCACTGGCGTGCGGGTGGGTGCATCGGTGGTGGGCATCAGTCAGGCACAAACAGTAGGCATCAGCGGGTAGCAGCGGATGTCTGCCACAGAGAGAGAGGGTACTGTAGTGTGGGGGGCTCTTCCAGCAGTCAGGCATGAGCACGAGCAGCACCCCCACCCAAACATGTGCCAGGCCAGCAAGGGTCTCCACTCTCCAGTTGCCATCCCATTCCCTACGCACCCCCAAATAAGGGCAGGATTTGCACGAACCAGCCACCAGGGTCTTTCCAGTTGCCATTCATAGCACCCAAGGAGGGCAGGATTTGCACGTACCAGCCAGGGCCTTTCCAGTTGCAATCGCTAGCATCCCCTAGCACCTCAAGGAGGGCAGGATTTGCACATGCCAACAAGGGTAGTTCAAGTTGCCATCACTACTAGCACCACAAGGAGGGAAGGATTTGCACATGCCAGTCAGGGCCTTTCTAGTTGCAATCCCTAGCATCCCCTAGCAACTCAAGGAGGGTAGGATTTGCACGTGCCAGAAAGGGTCTCATCCCTCCGCAACACCCAATGAAGGGCAGGATTTGCATGTGCCACCCAGGGTTTCTCCATTTGCCATCCCATTCCCTAGCATCCTCTAGCACTCCAAGGAGGGCAGGATTTGCACGTGCCATCCAGGGTCACATCTCCCATTGCCATCCCTAGCACCCCAAGGAGCAAGGACTAGTAGCAGCATCATAAATGCATGATATTACTTTGGTGTTCTTAATGTGTTCCCATTTAAGAGAGGAATCGGATGCCGGTCCCAGAACTGGTGCCAGGCCAAGGAGGACCCCTAGATGGAGGTCTCCAGTAACACTGCCAGTTGCACGCACTCAAATTTCCAGTGACATTCGGCGGAGAAGGTCAGATGTCTGGAGGTTTTATGAGATGGGTGACGCAATAGCCATATGCAAGGTAAGACATGGGGACTGAAACAACAGGGAATGGATTGCCCTATGACCTGTTAGGAACAGAATTCCCCTGCAGAGAAGAGATTGGCCACCAAGGCCACCCACTTATGGAGACAGAATGCAGGCAGGACTTGACAGACCATTGGTCTGACACAGTATGGCACTTCTTATGTTCCTATTTTTTTATGCTCTTTAGACCTGTGTCAAAAGAATCAGGAGGCAGAGAAAGGGGGACACATCGCGGCTCATTGCTCATATTGAAAAACTCCATGGCCTGATGGTGAGGTGTCAGGAGGACTCTGGTGTCGCCATGGAGCCTCAGCCTCAGCACCAGAGGAATTGGGGGAAGGCAACCTGGAAGCGCCGGCATGTAAGCCCTTCCCCTTCCTCCAGCCCCAATGTGGTGTCCCCCAGGCCCCGGGAGTCTGCTGTGGCCAAGGTCTTTTGGGCCAAACTTGAGAAGCCTGGCTGCCAAATTATGAAGGGCGTATGCTTCCTGGAGAACCACCTGATGGAACAGTTCCAGGCGTTCGAGGTGGAGAAAAAGACGGTGGAGGCGTACGCCCAGTACGTCTCTGCAGAGATTGAATGCTTGGAACTGTACCACCAGGCGGTCTCCAGGTGGCATCGGGACATGGAAGGGACCATGGAGTTTGCCATCTCCCATGGCTACAAGATTGAAGAGGACCTGGTGGCCGCCCCTCAGTCCTGTGCTGCACCCCAATGCCTTCTGCCTTTCCCCCAAGTCCTGGTGGACAGGCCCAGAGACTATTAGTTTCCTTTATAAGTTTCCTTTAAATGTTTGGTTTTGGTTTCATAATGTTGTTGTTGTTTTGTTGTTGTTGTTTAGTTTTAATAAAAGTTGTTATATTTGTTGTTTTGAGCTTCGTTTGACCTGTCCAATCTTTTATCCTTATGTGCTGAAGTTTTGGAAGGCAGATGGCAGAATCTCATACAGCTTGTCGATTCCTACCAGCAGCATCTGGCTGGCTCCACATGTAGCGTAATTAAGGTATTAACCCAAAGATATGCCAGGCAGCAGCAGGGTCTCAACTTGCAGACAGCCCCCAGAAGGGGCAGGGCTTGTGTCTGTGTGGGTGTGCCAGAGAGAAAGAGAGACAGGCTTCTTGGCAGTGGGTGGTGGGTGATTGTGGTTAGACAGTGGATTGCTGGTTTCCAGGGTACAGAACCCCTTGCACAGACAGCATTTTTATGGGCCTGGTGGGTGGGGGCCTTTGGCAGCAGCAGGTTGCCAGGGTACAGAACCCTTTGCACAGACAGCATATAGGCCTGGGGTTGCCAAACATGGGTTGCCAGATCAGGCAGGCAACGTGGCATGAGTGGCATTCAGGCAGGATTTGAGCTTGGCAACCTGGGCGGGCAAGCAGGCAGTCACGGCAGCTTGGAATGAGAGGCAGGCAGGAAGGAAGGCAGGCAGGCAGGCTGAGGCAAGCTTTGAGCTGGCAATGGCAACCTGGGCGGGCAGGCAGGCAGCGTGGCATGAGCATCAATCAGGCAGGCTTTGAACTTGGCAGTCTGGGTGGACAGACAGACTGCATGGAATGATTGGGAGCAGCAGCAGCCATCAAGTTTCCCGGGTACAGACCCCTTGGCTGGCACAGATAACATATAGCCCTGAGGGCCATTGGCACTAGCAGCAGCAGATATTGGTTTCCAGGGTACAGAACCCTTGACACAGATAGCATATAGGCCTGGGGGCCATTAGCCCTAGCAGACATTGGTTGCCAGGGTACAGAACCCTTGGCACAGAGGACATATAGGCCTGGCGGCCATTGGCAGCAGCAGCAGACATTGGTTGCCAGGGTACAGAACCTTTGGCACAGATGGCATATAGGCCTGGCCTGGGGCAATTGGCACCAGCAGACATTGGTTGCCAGGGTACAGAACCCTTGGCATAGATGGCATATAGGTCTGGAGGACATTGACACCAGCAGACATTGGTTGCCAGGGTACAGAACCCTTGGAACAGATGGTATATAGGCCTGGCCTGGGGGCCATTGGCACCAGCAGACAGTGGGTTGCCAGGGTACAGAACCCTTGGCACAGACAGCATACAGGCCTGGGGGCCATTGGCACTAGCAGCAGCAGACATTGGTTGCCAGGGCAGTCAGTCAGGAGGAGTAGCCCCATCCCGACTGCCCCTGGCATGGGATGGCATGTGCCACTGAATTATCACACCTTGTCCAGGGGCAGCTCGGGGAATCCAAGCAGCGGAATGTTCACCTTCAGGAACAACAACTGCTCCACCAACTTGGCTCCCAGTGTCAGGCGGTACTGGGAGCAATTTTCCCCTGCCACAGAGAACACCCACTATCTGGGGACACTGATTGGTGGGCAGGACAGGATACCCTTGACCACTTTCAACAGGGCTGGACACATATTGGCCTTGCCAGCCCAGTAGGCCAAGGGATCGCTGCTGGGATCAATGCATGGTTTCTCCTGCAGGTAGGTCTCCACTGCTGCTGAGGTGTCATCATACTCCCTCTGGTAGCTCTGGGTGGGCACCACCTGCCCCACTGCCCTCATCCACGCTGCTTGCCCTTTTGTGCTGAGCCCCATGCTCCCCAGAGTGGCCTGCACACAGGAGGAGCTGCTGGCAGTAGAGGTCCTGCTGCTGCTGCTCATCTGCTGCTGGTGCTGCTGCTACCGCTAGGGCTGGGGGCAGGGATAGACCCAGATGGATGGAAGGGGTCGCTGCTCCCACTCCCACCATCCCCTGGGGCATCCTGCTGTATAGCCCGCTCTGCCTGCTGGACCTTTTGCACCAGCGCACCCTTCCAGAGGCCATAGACCGCTGTCTCATGTGCCATGCTGCCCTTGATCCTGGGGTCCAGCATGGTTGCCAGGACATATTCCTCCTGGCGCAGGAGCTCAT